>OVBE01003223.1:0-27627 GCA_900406425.1 Iberis pinnata
TATATATATATATATATATAACTCTTTTTCTTTTAGAAACCTCGTGACTATTATTATTGATTCCAACATTATTCATTTTTATCTTAATTACAAATAAAAAAACTCTAAACTCTGAAGAGAGAGGCTAGAGGTTGCTTGAATGATAAGTTGTAGTAATAAACTTGGAAACAAAACTAAAATATGTGAATAAAAATAAAAGAGTGGGTTGGTCAGAGAAAGGAAAGAGGCTGACGTGGACCACAAGCAATTGTCCGACCATTGGTGGGTGGTCGAAAACTCGAATTTCCAAAATATATTATGACAACCATTATTCCATGAAAAGAGTTTATCTGTACCCGTATATCTAATTACTTAGGTTATTCATTTATATACGTAAAGATCATATTGTTAACTATCTACAATTATTAATTTTCAAATTTTCAATTTTTTCTTAGAAAGTTGTCTCTTAACCTTTAGAATAGGACATAACTATAAAAATATTATAAAATTTTAAATAAGAAACTTTTTTTCTAAAACTATTTTATTCAAAACATAAACAAACACAACATAGTATTGTAGTTTTGATTTTGCATATTTATTTATATTAATACATAATCATTAATATAAGAATAAGGACAAAAGAATGTTTTTCTCTCATCTCCTAATAGTTACGATCTCATCATTAATTATTTCTTTCATCTAACCGGCGGTGGCTCTGGTCTTCGGCGCCAGTTTTAACCAATGGCCAAGAAAAAGCCATCCCATACCAACTTATTTCTTGTGTAATGAAGTGGGGCACTCTATTCGAACCTGCCCTAAAGCACTCATAACGTGCATCACCTGCAACTCTTTTGGTCATAATAGATACCTGCCATAGGGCCAAGAAAGATGCAGCTCAAGCCGACACTCCCCAAGAGAAGGTTCCCAAGAAGACACCGAGAAATAGGGAAAAAGACAAGGTCGCGGTCTTTCAATTAGCCATTAAACAAATCGCGGAGTCTTCCTTCGAAGGAACTCTTATCCTTGACTTAGGTGTTGCGTCTTCCTCAAATTTCGCTGCTTCTTCCCCAACCATCCAAAATTCAGACCCGCCTCCTCATCCTGCTACAATCAAGCCTCCTTCTTCCTCCTATCCAACCTCACCTATCACTGTAGTTGTTGTTACTGAGGAAATCTCCTCTGAACCTCCTCTGCCTTCTGAATCAGTTCAAATCACAAACGGTGTGTTCCTAACGTTGGCTCCTTTATCTCTAACAAAAGTGACCATGATTTAAGTTCAGATAGCTCTGATTTCAGCTTCTCCTCAGAGGAATAGGATCCCTTTATCTGAGTGCAATCAAAGAAGTCACAAAAGCTTCTAGCTAAAAAACTTCATAAGCAGCAGCAAAAGATGAGAGGCTCTCAGCACTCACCTAGCCAGAATGATTCTCAGGAAATTTTGGACATTAAAGATCTAGCCAAGTATTTTACTTCTAATTAAAGATAGGTAACTAGGGGAAATAGCTCCAACAATAAATATCATGTTTAATGCGAATACACACATTTTGTTGGAACAGTTGAGGGTTTAATGCATCTCTAAGGCGAAGATGTTTCAAAAACTAGTTTAATACTTCTAGTGCCCTTTTTGGTAGCCTAATATAAACAAAAGTGAAGATCAAAAAATTTCATAAGTATTCTAACTTCTCTTTTCGAAGATGGAATGCCATAAGCAACTACGAGCACACTAAACTTGGAAGAATCTGGATCATTTGGCGTCCTTCTGTCAAACTAACTGTTTTATTTAAATTTGATCAAAAATTACATGTGTTGTTAGCCTACCTTTTGTTGATTGCCTTTTATTTTCTTCTTTGTTTATGCTAGGAACTACAAATATCAAAGGAGAGTTTTCTGGAAGAACTTAGTGGATTTAAGCTCAAACTCATGCATAATAAACAAGCCTCATCTAGTCATTGGAGACTTCAACCAAACCTTAATCCTGGAGGAAAATTCTTTCTGGAGGAACCAAAATAAAGGACGCATGGAGGATTTCAGAACATGTTTAAAAGACTCATAACTAGTGGATCTTCCCTCTAGAGGATCATCCAACACCTGGTGTAACAATCAAGAAGCAAATCCCTTTGCCAAGAAACTTGACCGTGTACTAGCAGATGAACTCTGGCTCCTTACATCTCCACTATCCTTTAGTTTCTTCTATGAACCAGACTTCTCTGACCACTCCCCCAGCTGTGTCAGTCTCGATTTTGATCATAATACAAAATGAAAGCTCTTTAACTTTGCTCAGATGCTCCTTCATAACCCTGAATTCATCCCTATGATTGCCAGCACCTGGGCATCTCTCTTTGTTAATGGGACCGCCATGTTTGTCCTAGCCAAAAAACCAAAGCTTCTCAAGCGGGTAATCATGGCTTTTCACAAAGAAAATTACTCAAGAATCCATAAGAGAGTTAATGAAGCTCACAACAAGCTCCTGCACCTGCAATCTTAACTACTAGTTACCCCTTCTCCTTACCTAGCCTCAACAGAAAAGCAAGCCATATATAAATAGAACATGCTTCTTGAGGCCGAAGAGAAGTTTTTGAAGCAGAGGGGAAGAGTTAATTAGCTTGCCACAGGGAAATAAATAGTCGCTTTTTCCACAAAGCTATTGGAGCCATAAAATCTACTAACCAAATTCATATCCTCATTGATGACAATGGCAATAGAATCGAGACTATAAGTGATATAGAGTAGCACTACATTAACTACTACTCATCTCTTCTTGGAAGCGGGAGCCAATCACTTTTAGTTCAAAACAAGGAGCTTATTTTTTCTCTTTCTGCCTATAAATGCCATAATACACTAGCAAATCAACTCACTACGGAAGTTACAAGGGCGGAAATCAAATCTTTTCTCTTCGCCCTACCAACTAATAAATCTCAAGGGTCCGATGGATACACAAAATAATTCTTCAAATCTACATGGGGTTTCATTGGCCGAGAGTTTACTGCTACAGTGAAGGAATCCTTCTCTCACAACCTCCTCCTCAAGCAATTGAGCAGCACATCAGTCACGCTGGTTCCAAAGAAGGTTAATACATAAGAGATTGGTGATTTCAGGCACATTTTATGTTGTAATCTCATGTATAAGGACATCTCTAAAATACTGGCAAACAGAATACAACTATTGCTTCCATGTTTCATCTCTCCTACCTAATTAGCCTTTGTTAAAGGGAGACTCCTTGAGAATGTACTTTTAGCCACTAAATTGGTCCAACGGTTGGCATAAGAATATTTCAAAGAGAGGCCTCATCAAACCTTCAAAAGGCCTTAGATTCTATCACATGGGACTTCTTACTTTGCACCCTACAAGCGGCAAACACCCCCCCCCCTATCCACTGTTTATCACATGAATTAAACAATGTATCACCACAATAAGCTTTTCTATAAATTTCAGTGGATCACTTTGTGGCTACTTTAAAGGCAGTAAATAAGTTAGACAAGGGAACCCCTTATCTCCATATATTTTCATCATAGCAATGGAGGTCCTTGCTCAGCTCCTCAAAAGGAAATTTGATAGTGGAGTTATTAAATACCACCCTCGAGCTAAAACCATGAAAATCTCTCATCTTGCTTTTGTTGATGACCTTCTGATTTTCTTTTATGGATCCCTTTCTTCCCTAAATGGCATACCTGACACTCTTGTTACTTTTCACAGGGTCTCGGGCTTGAATAAAAGCAAGTCCACACTATACCTTGTTGGGTTACCGACTTCTAATGTTGATATTACTTAGTTTTAATGCATAATAGTGGGCATTTATGTCTGCTATGCTACATTATCGGAAGATTTTTCTTGTATATTTGGCATATTTTCATGATTCTAGGTGTTCGGATCGTTCTGGAGCAAAAATGATGGATTTCAAAAGGTTTTAGGTGCAAAATTGCCAAACATGAAGACGGAGGAATTGTTCTAGATGTATAATGATCGATCTGTGCAGTACGTGTGTAGAGATCGATCACTCCCTACAGGGATCAATCGATCAATAGCTCCTAGAATTTTACGTGGTAACCGATCGATCATTCTCTCTCTGGGAACGATCGATCTCCAAGAATAAAGCAGAGATTTATTCCTCCAAAAGAGATAAATCGATCCCTACACCTGTGAAGAATTTGAAAATGTCAAATTACGAGATCGTCGCCAAACTTATATGAAATTTCCTTATTTTTATTCCTTTTCTTTCAAACTATAAAAGCCATTAGGCTCGGTGTTATTTTCTTTTTTACGCTTATTTCTATTCTTCAGAGCTTTTATAGAGAGACGAATTCTAAACATTGTATTTGGAGTATAATTATGAACTCTGTCTTTTTATTTATACAATTTGGTTTTTGTTGTTGATTTAAATTATGCAATCTTTAATTATGCTTTTTGTTTTTGTTTCCATGTTTGAGTAGTTTTCTAGTTAGGTTTTAGGGATTTTCAAGGGAACCCAGATTTGAGAGTTAGGGTTTTAACATAATTGATTGAAATTGTTAGGGTCTTAGTCTAGGCTTGCTGTTAATGCTTGAATTAGAGTAGCTAACTAATTCATTGATATTAGATTGATAAACGCAAAGAGATTTGGTTTAGAGATCTGATCTAGTCTAGATGAGTATATGTTCTTGCTTGTGAGAGTATTATCCTGAATGTCTATGAACTTATTGAATCTGAACATTAATGCATGGTTGCATTAGCTAGATACAGCGAGAGTTTGTTTTTGATAATTTGAACATAGGGCTTAATACTCCGAGAGGAGATTAATCTATTTATGCCTTTCATATTGAGAACTATTTTCAAAGAAAATTTTGCATGTTAACCTTGGATTTTAAACCTGAATACATGTGGAATTTCCTATTGTCCGATATCTTAGTTATTTGAATTACTTCGTTTAAATTACCTTTATTGCTTTAAATCACATTTACAAACACCCATTGTAATATGTCTTAGCTAAATTCGACATAAAACTTAAAGTCATGCTTTCTGGTCTCTGTGAAATTCGATTCTTGCTATACTACTTAGATATGTTCTCTGCAATGTATATTTAGGGTTAAAATCCTAACTCTATCAAATGTTCCCCCATCTAAACTGTTGGGCTTCACTTGTAGAACATTTCCATTTAGATACTTAGGACAATCTTTGAACCACAAGAAGCTTACAGGTTGTGACTACTCCCCTCTTTTAGATTCCATTAAAGCTAGATTTAATCATTGGACAACTAAAACACTCTCTTTTGCAAGGAGATTACAGTTTCTAAAATATGTCATCTACATCATCATTAATTTCTGGTTTCAGAGCTTTCTACTCCCTAAGGGCTGCATCAAAACTATTGAGAGACTGTGCTGCAACTTCCTTTGGACAGGTGTAGCCGGAAAGAAAGGAGGTGTTAGAGTTAGCTGGTCCCAGACTTATCTCCCAAAGAAGAAGGAGGACTAGGACTAAGAAATTTCAATATTTGGAACAAGACTCTAATTCTTAAGCTACTATGATTTATCATTAGCAAATCGGACTCTCTATGGGTTATGTGGAATCGTTCAATGAGACTCAAGAGGAAATCACTCTGGCAATTGGAAGTAAGCAAGCCGACTCATGGACCTGGCGCACCATTCTCAGCCTAAGGGCCACTGAAAATTGTCTCATCAAATGTGGTGTGGGAGATGGAGCAACTGCCTCCTAGTGGTATGACAGTTGGCTCCCATGTGGTCCTTTTATTGTTTACATTGGTCCTTCTTCTTCTATGCAGATTAAGTGCCACTCTCGGCCACGATCAATGATGCCATCTTTACCTGAGGCTCAAAACTTCCTCCCCAAAGGACTCACAATGTAAAGCTTCACAAAATCATGCTAACTCTCCAACACACGCCGCTACCTTCACCTCAGAAAGGGTTTGATCAATTTACATGGTGCACTACCGTTGAAGCTATAACCTTCTCTACCTCTCTCACTTGGGAGCAGCTAAGACCATCAGCCTCTACAAAAGAATGGGCCCCTAAAATTTGGTTCAAAGGTCACACGCCCAAACACAACTTTCTTTTCTTGGCAACTTATCTCGACATACTGTCTCTGCGATCAAAGAAAAAGATATGGAATCCTCAAGTTCAGCACATATGTCTTCTGTGCAATATTGTATTTGAAACGAGGAACCACCTCTATATCACCTGCCAGTTTAGCATTTTCCTCTGGTTTCTTACGTTGGCCAGACTAAGGGCTATGCGAACAACGTTTGCTGACCCGGGATCTATTATGACATGGTCAAAACCAAGCGCACCCAACTCGCTAGCAACTCTGTGAAGACTCGTCATTCAAGGAGCCATCTACCACATTTGGTAAGAAAGAAACTCAAGAATCCACGAAGGGAAATCGCAATCGGCCTCCTCTTTATTCACTATGCTTGATTGATGCATTAGGGACTCCATCCATGCTCAATCCAAATCCAAACATTCTCCAATATGCTCCTGTTTTGGCTTCCTCCTGATTAGTTATCACTTATAAAAATTGTTCTTTTAATTGTTTCTAATTGGCTTTTTTATTTTTTTGAGTCGATGGAAACCTTATGATACTCTAGTTAAAGTGTAAACGTTCCTTTTTAGTATAAAATTCACAATTTATCCCAAAAAAGCTTGATAACAAAATACCAATAAAAAACGCAACATAGTGTTGGTGTCTAATTAGTTTTATATAAACATAAAAATTTATTTATGTTTGGTATTATATAGCGAAGTCACAGCAACATCTGCAAACAAAAACACCCAAGCTTTCGTGTTTCTTGTTGGATCTAGGATCGTCGATCCGAAGATTTGAGTTCGTATTTGATAAAGGAGAACTACAATTTATCGATAACAGGCGCGTCGACAATACCGACGCGCTTTGAGTGTTTCTATGAAAGATTTTAGTTCGTCGAAAGAGTGGTGGATCGTCGAAATAAGCTCTAACTTCTCTCTAGGAATTTCTCTCTCTAAAAACCAACCCCTTTTCGCTTCGAGGTCTTCTTCTATTTATACTCGGCTCGTCATCATTGCGAATGGTTAACTAGGTTTCCTGTTCATGCGGCCGTCTAGCCTCTAGGGAACTGTACGCCATGCTAGATGAACGGTAGATACACTGTTGAGTCGGCTAGTCCACGCGTCTGGACGCACTGGCGAAGCTGGGTCCTTTTCATCCTTCTCTTAGCGGGCCTTTGTCATGAGGGGCCTGGGGAGTTGGGCCCATATCCCACAATAAGTCCCCCCAGGTTCGTCGAGACTTAGCGTAAATGCAGTTCGACGGACGCGATCCTTCTTTTGGGCTCAATCTCGTCGGGTCGCTCTTCCAATTTGCTTCGTTGTTCTCTTTGGTTGGCGCGTTCGGATGATTCGGTGCTCCTAACGGTTGGCGCTAAAATCGAGGATGGTTGGCTTCTCGGGGAAGTTCCTTCTGCCGGTTGTCTGTATCTTAGCCGGTTCGTCTACCGGTAATCCATTTGCTTGTCGCTTCGTCTCCCGGTCAATCTTGACCGGGATGCTTCGTCTCCCGGTTGCTTTCCGATATATACCCCCTCGTTTCTTCATCGTCCTCACTTCGTAATTCTTGATTAAGGTATAATTTGGCTCCCCCTTCTCTCTACTTTCTCTCTCTAGCTTTTCTTAATACTTTCTTCGACGCAATGGGCTGTGATCTTATGAACTTAGACATCGGCAGTAGTACTAGCGCGTCTGAGGGGGCGTCATCGAGTCGCCCTGTGGAGTCTTCCGCGGGTGAGTCTGTGCGTCCAACGGATCCTACGACGAGTACTTTGTCTGGTGGGACCGCGGAATCAGTGAAAAACGCACCTGGGAAGATAATTGAGGTTACGAGCAAGACGAATTTCCCGACTGATCACATGGATGTGATTCCGTTGTCGACGAGAAAGGAGTCGCGCGGTAATGCCGCTCAAGACGACCCGATGGACATGGTCTCTCTGATTGTGAGAAATGAGACGCTCGCGAAGAGACGTGCCGCAACGAAGGCTTCTAAACCTAAAGAGAGGATTCCTCTAAATAGTGATGCCACTCTCGGCGCGACAATGCCGACGTTCGAATCGTTTGCTCCTCGTTCGAATGGAGAAGGTTCGTCTGCTCTTCCGTCGTCAGACATCGACGACATGAACGGCGTCAATCCTTCGATCATGATGAAGGCGCGTCTTCGAAAGATGTCAATTAAGTGCGGCTTCACTGATCCCAACCTCGTCTTCCGAGTTCCGAGCCCGAGGGAACGACCGTGGGACCCCCCGCAAGGCTACTTTGCTATTTTTGAGGATTATTTTGCTTGCGCGCGGCTAAGGTTTCCAATACCGAAGGTGTTCGTCTCCTATTGTGCGAAGCGTCGCATGAGTATTTTGCAACACACGGTTGCGTCCATTCACACCTTGGTGGGGATGATGTTTTTAGCGGCCGAGGTCGGGGTCGAAGTTTGTACTGCATTTTTTACTGACGCGAAGAAGTTTTATGCTGGTACGAGAACTGTGGATAAAGTTTGCTGCCCGACGGGTATGTTTTACGTATCGTGGAAGAACAAGTATAAGTGTATCGGTGGGGTGCCGAGGAAAATTTGGGACTGGCAGCGTCGATGGTTCTTCGTGAAGGTCAACGATGCATCTGTACCGCCTTGTGCCTATAACTATTCCATGAGATGGAATATGCACGTTGGTAGAGATTCATGTTATCTTCGCATTTTCCTTTGTTCGTACTAACGTGCTCGTCTTTTGGTTGCAGATCGTCCCTTGCCTCTTAAGAAATATTATCCGGGGTTCTTCGACAACATCAAGAAGATCCAGAATTTAGGGCTGACTCTGTGGCAGGACATCACTCGCAAGGGTATCAGTCAGCGTCAGCCTATTTTCACTAAAGGTGTGTAGTACCGTTGTGTTCGTCGGGATTTTTTACTTTGATTTGTTTCTGAGTTGTTTACTTTGTGCTTTGCAGTTGATTGGGATCGTTGTCCAATACTCAAGTCGAGACTAATGGCTGCGTCTTTCATTGAGGAGTTGAGGGCTGCGGCCCTGAGAAAGCAAGCCGAAGCCGCGACTAAAATGTTAGGAACCGTGGCGGTTCCTGAGGCTGCCAAGGAAATTGAGAGCGCAGTCGAAAAGGTCGCAGACAAGACAGTGGAGGAGGAAGTGGTCGCGGGGGAGGATACTGCTGAAGCAGCTGTTGCGGCCGTTTGATTTGAGAAGGCTGCGGGAAAGAGGGTCGTTCAATCTTCGCCGAAGAGGAAAAGGGGCCTTCAACGCCACGTTGGTGATCAAAGAACCAACCGACGCTCCTCCGCTGACCGTGGTTCCGACCAATACTCTTCCCGCTGGGAACACCGAACCGATTCTTGCTGCGAACAATGAGGACGTCGTCGACGATCCTCATCATGAAGAGCGTTCGATTGTTTGGGTCGAAGTACGCGGCGGTCAGGAGGGTGGAGATGAGTTTGAGGATACCGGTTTCAAAGGTGGGGACGCCGCTGCTTCGGATCAAGTTGGGTCGCAGTCTTTGGAGGATGCTGACAGGTTTCCTTTTAGTTTCCATTACGACGACGTGCTCAAGCTGCACGAGGACCCTGTTGCTTGTGGGGAGCTCGTAGGTCAGTTGATCTCTGGCACTACTCCTGACCCGTCGACGATGCAGGATCGTTCCAGCGAGATATTTGAGGAGTTTTCGGCGTCTTATATCCGGGTGAGTTTTTTTTACAAGTCCGTTGGTTCGACGAACTCCGCTAATCTGCTTTTGTTCGCGCAGACCGGTCAGATGGCGAACCACATGTTCAGGTGGTTCAGGGCGAAGATGAAGGTCGCTCGCGAGGCTGCCATAGCCTATCGCGATAATGCGGATAAGTACATCCAGCTGTACCGGGGAGAGAAAGATGCTGCAAAAAATCTGGTCGAGGTGGGAAAGACCTTAGAAAAACAAGCATCCGACGCGCTGGCAATAGCCGAGCGAGCAAATGCGGTAACGAAGGCTGTCAAGGCGGAGTGCGACGCTTTGAAAGTCGAGCGAGATGGTTTCGCTGTGCATAATGAGGGTCTGGAGCGCGAGGTAAAGAGACTCGTGGAGGAAAACCAAGTGCTTGCCACTCGCTTCGATGACGCGAACAAGGAGAGGTCGCGCGTGATCAGAAAGCATGAAGCTATGGTCAGGGAGGCTCTTGCGAAGGCTGAGGGAAACTGGGTCGCGTCTGTCGAGGCTCAGTTAGAGAAGATCCGGAAGCATTTGGATGGAATGCGTGAAGCTCGTCCATTGGACGAGGCCATCGCCTTGTATACAAAGGCCGGCGATCTTTTCGGTATGGTGGTCGCGTTTGGCAGTGTCGTTCCTAACATCCTTCGCGAATCTCTCGCGGATCAGCTTGAGGAGAAGAAGAGAGCTCGAGATTTGGTCGAGGTGAGCGAGCTCGTGGCTGAAGACCTCGTTTGTCCTATAAAGCCACTAGAAGTCGTCGTGCGGGCGGCGGATGATCAAGGCTCATCGATTCATCCTGCTGGGGCGGATGATGAGAATGCGAAGGACGATGATGCGCCTGAAGATGATGGTGTGGATGGCGCGGCGTAGAGATTTTTCTCCCTTTGTCCTTGTTGTTTTTTTTGTTTTTCTCTTTATGTTGTTCTGCCGTTTTCGCCGCATATGCGGTTTGTAATAACTTTGGTGATTAATCTATTGCGTACTTTCTCCTTCGCGCTGTTATCTTGTTTCATTTCATAGCATTTCTTGCTTGTTTCAGAGCTAACGCGGGGATACGTTAGTCTTTGCATTTTGGTTGGTGCGAGGCTGCGGTAGCCTCGGCTTATCCGTGTGTTCCGGTTCGTCGATGATCTGGCGAGTCTGGGCTCGGCTTATTATGCGATCACGACTTGCCGGAACGTGCGAGGCTTGAGCTCGGCTTTTCGCGTGCAAGTGCTATCGCGTTTATTTTTCCTTATTCCCTTAATGATCGTTTAGCTAGAACGTCACTGCGAGCGGTTGGCTCGACTTTAGATTTTAATTTTTGCGAGTGTTTTCTCGGCGAGTCTGGGCTCGGTTTTTCGGTTTTGTTTTACGAGGGTTACCTCGGCGAGTCTGGGTTCGGCTTTTCGGTTTTGTTTTATGAGGGTTACCTCGGCGAGTCTAGGCTCAGCTTTCTGTTTGCGCAGTCTGAAATAAACTGAGATTTGGATATAAATTGAGGGTAATGAGGGCGTCTATTCCCCCCCCCCAAGAAAAAAGATTTTATTATTATTTTTTTGTTATAGCTGGACCCTTATCTTGGGCTGCCTACGTACCCATTATAGAGGGATCAAGCCATCCGTAGTTCAAGGCGCGACCATACCTGAGTTAGTAGTGGTAGAGTTTGAGATGGTGCGCGTTCCAGGAGCGCGGTTGCATTGCTCTGTGTAGGTCGGCTAGCTGGTAGACGCCTGGTTTGATTACTTTCGTCACTTGGTAAGGGCCTTCCCACCTGATGTCGAGCTTGCCAGATCGGTATTCCTTCGTGTTGTCGAATACGTGGCGAAAGACCAGATCCCCTTCGCCAAAGCGCCGCACGTTAACATGCTTGTTATAATAACGCGCCGCAGCCTGTTGATAGTTCTGGATGCGTAGTAGTGCTTTGTCCCGATTTCCCTCTGCTTCGTCTAGACGATCGTGCAGCATTGTGTCGTTTGCTTCGTCGTGCTCGGGTAACTTTAATCTTCTGAGGCTGTACACGTTAACTTCGGAAGGAACCATAGCTTTGACGCTGTGGGCCAGGGAGAATGGGGTTTGGTTCATCGCCCTTCTTGGTGTTGTTCGGTGAGACCAAAGGACTCCTTCTAGCTCGTCGGCCCACAGGCCCTTTTTCCAGTCGTTTCTTCAAACCGTCGACGATGGTCTTGTTGGTTGCTTCGGCCTGTCCGTTTCCTTGTGGGTACCGGGGCGTCGAGTGGCTGAGGCGGATCTTCCATTTTGAGCAGAAGTCTTCGAAATGGTGTGAGCAGAATTGCGACTCATTATCATTGACGATCTCGTAGGGGAGACCATGCCTGCAAATGATGTACTTCCAGACGAAGTTATGCACCTGGGTGTCGTGTATTTCGGCGTATGACTTGGCCTCGACCCACTTGGTGAAGTAATCCGTCATGACGAGGAGGTATTTCCGACCTCGGGACAAAGGCATTGGGCCGACGATATCCATCGCCCATCGCATGAAGGGGTACGGCAATGCCGAGCTACGCATGAGTTTGGTCGGTTGGTGGATATTTGGCGTGTGGCGTTGACATTGTTCGCACTTCAATGCGTATTTGTGGCAGTATGCGACCATAGTGGGCCAAAAATGTCCGTGCTTCTTGATCTTCAATGCTAAGGCGCGTCCATTGGAGTGATTACCCCCTGCTCCGTCGTGCGTCTCGCTGATAATTTGTTCGGTTTTGCAGGGACAGGGACAGGTGAGTAGAATTCCCGTTGAATCGCGTCGCAGCAGATGTCCGTCCATCAACATGTAGTGGGCTGCTTTGGCCTTTAGTCGTCTAACTGCCCATTTATCTTCTGGCGCGGTGCCGTCAGCTATGTATAACTTGATCTCGTCACGCCAGTCGATCGTTAGAGCTTCGTGATCGGCGCCGAATTCGACGTCATCTTCCGCGATGTCTTGATCGTCGATAAAGTGGACGAAGTCCGAGCTTATGCTTGGCTTTGTTATCTCTTCTACCGGTATGGTGCGTCGTAGGTGGGAGTCGCTTGCTGAGGCTATTGTTGCGAGTGCGTCGGCAATTTTGTTCTCGCTTCTTGGGATTTTGATGATTTCGAAATATTGCAGTTCTCTTGCTAGGTGTTGGACGACGCGCAAATATGCATCCATCCTCTCGCTTTTTGCCTCGTAGTCTCTCGAGAATTGGCTGGCGACGAGTTGCGAGTCGCAGAATGCTCGTATCTGTGTCGCCCCAATGCCTTTGGCTAACTTTAGTCCCGCTATAATTGCCTCATACTCTGCCTCGTTTTTGGACGCGTTGAAGCCCAGACGAAAAGATTGCTCTAGTACTTCGCCTTCTGGGGATTCCAACCGTATTCCCACTCTCGATCCTCCGGAACAAGAGCATCCATCGACGTGAAGTGTCCAAATCTGAGGGGCTTATGCGCCTTCGATCAGCTCGGGAGGTAGCTCGGTGATAAAGTCGGCTAAAACCTGATATTTTGCGCTCGTCCGCCCTTGGAAGTCGACGTCATACTCACTCAGTTCGACGGCCCATTTCGCCATTCGCCCCGATTGACTTGGGCTGTGAAGGATGGCACGCAGAGGTTGGGCTATCAAGACTGCGATGGTGTGCGACTAGAAGTAGGGTCAAAGTTTGCGCGTTGCGATGATGACGGCGTATGCGAGTTTTTCTAAGGTTGGATAGCTAATTTCTGCACCGTCAATGGTTTTGCTGGTGTAGAATATTGGTCGCTGTTCGCCGCGGTCTTCTCTTACAAGGACGTCGCTGACTGCCGTCGTGGATACTGAGATGTAGAGGTAGAGCGTCTCTCCGTCTTCAGGTTTGGCCAATATGGGCGGCGTGGACAGGTATTCTTTCAACTCTTTGAATGGTCGTTCGCACTTGTCGTCCCAGTCGAACCTTTTGTTGCCGCGCAATAGTTGGTAGAACGGAAGGCATCTATCCGTCGATCTCGAGATGAACCTGTTCAATGCCGCGACGCAACCGGTAAGGCGATGTACTTCTCTCGTGTTCTTTGGCGAAGGCAGGTCGATCAGCGCCCTTATTTGCTTCGAGTTTGCCTTTATTCCTCTTGTGTGACGATGTATCCAAGGAATTTGCCGGAGGTGACGCCGAATGTGCACTTGGTCGGGTTGAGCTTCATTTCATACTTGTTCAGTATGGGAAGCAGGAGCGTAGGTACGCTATGTAATCCGTTCTCGATAAATATTTGACGAGCATATCGTCGATGTAGACCTCCATCGTCGTTCCCAGTAAATCGGCAAACATGCGATTCACTAGCCTCTGATACGCTGCGCCAGCATTTTTTAATCCGAATGGCATGACGCGGTAGCAATACGTCCCCCTATCGGTTATTAAAGCCGTCTTTTCTTGATCGTCGGGATGCATCGCTATTTGGTTGTACCCAGAAAACGCATCCATGAAAGAGAGCAGCTCGTTTCATGTTGTTGCTTCGACGAGACGGTCTATGTGCGGCAAGGGATAGCTATCTTCTGGACAAGCTTTATTAAGGTTAGTGAAATCAACGCAGACTCGCCACTTTCCATTTTTTTCTTTACTACTACCGGATTGGCTAACCATTCTAGGTATTTGACTTCCATGATTGACCCGGCGCGCAGTAGCTTTTCCACTTCGTCGTTCACCGCTTGCGCCCTATCTGGGCCTAACTTTCGACTCTTTTGTCTGATTGGTTTGAATGTTGGGTCGACGTTGAGCTCGTGGTAGGTGATGCTAGGATCGATCCCGATCATAGATTCAAGCGTCCAGGCGAACGAGTTGGAGTTTTCTTTGAGGAAAGCGACCAGCTCCTCCTTGATAGTCTCGTCGAGCTTATGCCCGACGCCTACGCATTGTTCTGGGTTCTCCGCGTTGATATTGATTTGGTCGATGGACTCGTAGCGTTGTTCGTCGATATTTGCGCGCTCTTTTGGGATGTCCGGTCTCTCGGTGCGTCCTAGCTGTAGCTGCTATAACTCGTTGCTTTTGCGGGCTTTGTGCTCCGCGATGAAACATGTCATTGCCGCTCGTTGGTTGCTCCTTAAGGTCACTGTTCCCCTCGTCGTCGGGATTTTGACGCACTGGTGAAAGATCGAAACTGCGGCCTTAGTGGCCACAAGCCACGGGGTTCCCAGGATGGCGTTGAAGATGGGGTGCTCGTCGACCACCTGGAACTTTGTTGTAGTGATGCTTCCTTCTGCTCGGACCGGGAGTTTGATGGTTCTGACGGTCTCCACCAAATCGCCGCTGAAACCGGTAAGGGACTGCGTCATTTTCTTGATCGCTTCGTCGCTAATTTCCATCTTGTGAAGTGCGCTCCTAAAGATTATATCGACTGAGCTACCTGTGTCGACGAGGATCCTGGTTACCTCGCAATCCCCGACGATCAGTTCGACGAGGATGAAGTCCTTCAATGTGCCGCTGATTCCGGTGAGATCGTCGACAGTGAATCGGATTGGCTCATGCCTCATCTGCTTGATGATTGCCGCGCCTCAAGTGTTCAGAACCAGATTCTCCGGTTTGGCTATGGTGCGGATATGATCACCGCGCTTTTCGATGCCGCCTAGGATCACATTGATGCGACATCTCGGTTGCGGCATATCCTTGATTCTTTAGTTGTTATTGTGCTGGCGCGGTGGGGCCATGTCTTCATCGATTGGTTGTCGTTGTCGCCTGCCGTCCACTTCTCGGTTTTGGTTTGGGGGGCAGTTCTGGGATTTCTATCTGTTGGCGCGGGGTGTGTATTGGTTCGGTCCGCGCTGCCCGTCGTGCCTCCGACTTGCTTGATACTTCTTCAGGAGCGTATCTTTCAGATGGCAGCAGTCGGCCGTGCTGTGCCCCTGTCTGTTGTGGAAATCGCAGTACGCGTTCCTGTTGTTATCTTTCCTCTGATAGGTCAAGGGTTTGCGCTCTTCTACTAAGTAGTTTTCGCTTATCTTTCCCATGTCCTGTTTTGCCTGTCCTTCGTAGAACTGCCGGTGTTCGACCTGTTCCTCTTTTTCCTTTGTGTGGTGGGTTTTGGCGTGCCTACGAGACATCACCGCTCGCTCCTCTTCCATCTCAATAAATCTGTTCGCTCTGTGAAGTGCGTCTTCTAGTGTTTGCGGTTGGTTTAGGAGCAGCTCCTCGCAGAATCTGGATTCGTACTATAGTGCGTTCCTTAGTGCGGCTATCGCAGCCTCGTCCGAGATTGCTACTTTCGATATAACTTCCTTGTATCGTTCGATGAATGCTCTCAGCGACTCTCGCGGCCCTTGACTCAGAGACCATAGATCGGCGGTGGAGGTTTTCTTCTCCATGAACATGGAGTAGTGCTTGACGAAGGCCGTTGATAATTGATGAAAGTTGTCTATGGACCGGGCTTCGAGGTGGGAGAACCAAGAGAGCGCAGCCCCACCCAAGTTCTCGACGAACAACTGGCAGAGCCCTGCGTCTCTTTCCTCGTCGGTGAATTGAGCGCGTTCCATCGCGATGGTGAAAGCAGTCATGTAATGCGTCGGATCCGCGTTTCCCTCGAACGTCTGGAATTTTATCTTTGCGGTGTGCTTGATCTTCGTTTCGGTGATTCTCNCTCTCTTGGTGAAGGGGGTGCGTTGAGTCTCTTCGACGACTCGCTTGATTTTTGGAGCCGCGCTCGTCACTCTATGAACTAGCGAGCTCATTTCTCGCAGCTGTGCTTTCAACGCTCTTATCTCGTCGTTGGGGCTGGACGTGTTTGGAGCGGTCGTTGTCTGTCCTTCGTGGTGGTTAGTTTCTCAGTCTCGCTGGGTCTCGATGGGTGGTGTGGTTGCGTTTGTCATTCCGAAAAAGTTCTTGTTCAAGACTTCCAGTTCGGCCCTCCTCAAGCTTGCTGTCATGACGGCTTCGAGTTTGCTCCTTAGTTGACGCGATTCATTTTCTTGTTCTTCCAGTCGACGCATGAGCGTCTTGTTCATTTCTTCTTGCGTTGGTAGTCCTGGAATCCTGTCGTTTGGCCCTGTTGGCGTCTTTGGGTCGGCGGTCTCGTTGCTTCGACCCTCCAGATGAGTTATGTCTTCGATGAGTACGGGTCCGTCTAAGTTGCTAGTGCTTGCCATGTCTTTGGTGCGTCTTTGTTTCCTTTATCTAATAATAGTCCCCAGTGGAGTCGCCAATTGTTGGATCTAGGATCGTCGATCCGAAGATTTGAGTTCGTATTTGATAAAGGAGAATTACAATTTATCGATAACAGGCACGTCGACACTACCGACGCGCTTTGAGTGTTTCTATGAAAGATTTTAGTTTGTCGAAAGAGTGGTGGATCGTCGAAATAAGCTCTAACTTCTCTCTAGGAATTTCTCTCTCTAAAAACCAACCCCTTTTCGCTTCGAGGTCTTCTTCTATTTATACTCGGCTCGTCATCATTGTGAATGGTTAACTAGGTTTCTTGTTCATGCGGCCGTCTAGCCTCTAGAGAACTGTACGCCACGCTAGAAGAACGGTAGATACACTGTTGAGTCGGTTGGTCCACGCGCATGGACGCGCTGGCGAAGCTGGGTCCTTTTCATCCTTCTCTTAACGGGCCTTTGTCTTGAGGGGTCTGGGGAGTTGGGTCCATATGCCACATTTCTATTAATATCACGATTTACGAAAACAAATAAATTCTAAAAACACAATTTTAGTAACTAAACAAACATAAAATCGCGTTGGTAACAATTTACGAGTTACCCTTAATTTTTGATCTATAATGTTTGGTGGGAAAAAAAATCATGACGTTTAGTAATCTAGACAGTGTGAGTTGTGAAGATTCAACGTTTGTGTACCAGTGACCGAAATGAACCTATTTAACATTTTATGATCTCCATATATAAGCAACATGTTATTGGCTTATTTCATTGATTCGACACCATCATCCACATACGGTGGAAATACTTTGTTATTAGCTTTTTAATCATATAAAAACTGAAGAAAAAGTCAAATACTTCAACGTTGAAAATCTTAAATTTGATCCGATCCTTCAATTTCAAATATTTAACGTTGAAAAACAGATAACAAATATACTGCAAATTTAGTTAAGTTTATCCAAATCATTTATAAACAATTTGAAAAACCAGAAATAATCTCACTTTTACAGGTTTCCCTCTTTTGGGCTCAGAACTCTCTACTTCTAAAAGAGTATCTCCTTTTAGATTTTAGGGCATCGATTTGAGTTTTTTCCCCTTTTCCGCCGCACATCTTGTCCTGTTCCGATCAATCGAGTGGTTATCTGGGTTCATCATTTTCTTTCTCTTTTGTTTCGATTGCTAATTTGGGTGGGATTCGCAGCCTGTTCCGCATCGGCGCCTATCGGCTTTGTAAATCGAATAAAAATCTTCTTCTAATCTCTCAGGGTAGTGGATGTCAGTGGAATTAGATAAAGCTTTGTCGGAAATGACTTTTGAGGAAGGAGAAGCTTCTGCTCCACTCCCGGATTTACCCGAATTTCGGTCTAGCGAGCAAAATGAGTTCAGTGTTCTAGGTCGCACTCTAAACCCTGATTGTCAAAAAATGTCTGATCTCATATTAGATATGCCTAGGAAATGGCAAATCTACGAAAGGGTAAGAGGAGTAGCTCTGTCAAGGGATAGATTCCAGTTCATCTTCAAGAATCAACACGAGATGGAAGCTATTTTATTGAAGGGCTTTCAAACCTTTAATCAATGGGGTATTGTTATGGATAGATGGAAAGAGCACCCTCCCCCCGATTACCTGCAATTTGTTGAAGTGTGGGTGCGAATCAGTAACATCCCCGTTAATCATTATACAGCCCGGTCTCTTACCTGGTTGGGAGAATTTGCAGGGCAAGTTCTAGAAGTTCTATTTGACCCTCACCGCCCACAAGTACAAGATTTCGTTAGAGTAAAGGTCCGAATCAATGTTGACAATCCTCTTCGTCGATTTAAAACGGTTACTCTTCCGTCTGGGGAAGAGATCAAAGTGCTCTATGACTTCGAACGTATTCAAAAATGTTGCTACTCTTGCCAACGTCTCACCCATACTCAAGATCTTTGCCCGGTTTTTAAAGCTAAATCAAGCCCGCCTCCCCCAAAAGATCATTTTAATCCGCAGCAGCCTCAACCCCCTCTTGTATCTCCGATTCTGAAGGAGACTGATCCTCTCTTTAGAGTTCTGCAAGATGAGCAAGTTGGGATTAATCCTTTATCAGGAAGGCCTAGAATCGCAGAAGAAGTATTAGAAGGTATGAGACAGTACTTAATCTCAGTCTCGGGATCGGACAGAATAATTCGAGAAGCAAGAGTTAAGGCTTCCCTGGTTGAAATACAAAATGATCCGATAGCCCAGAAGACGATGCTTCGGTTGGAACCGGCACCCATCTTCTCTGCAGATTATAATAAAGGTAAAGGATTGGTCTTCGATTTCTCAAAACAACCTTCTCAACCTTCATCTCTTGATCATGATTGTGGGAAGGAAAAGTTTCTTGCGTCCTCTATAAAGGCTGCTTCTGCGTTTCAAAGACTTGGACCTCAACCCCCTTACTGGTCAGGGATTCAAGTCCCTTATTCTGTCTCTAATCCCTCTTTCGGCTTACATCTCCCTACGGTTCCTATAGCTATGGAAACCCAGCCTAGCTCTTCCGGGGCTAAGCCAAAAGAGGCAAGGAAGTTCCAAAGACGCCCTCCCAAGCATGTTCGGCAAGGATCACAACAACAGTACTCAACGGAAGTTCAAGATTATCAACTATCATCAGAGGATAAGAAGCTTAAGCCGTCCAAACGCAAGGTCTCTTTCACGCCAGATCAAGCTGCTGGTACTAGAAAGCGTATCAAATCTAGGATGGTCCCCATTGAGGGATCATCCGGCTCTCCATCAGTTTTTTCAGTTGGAATTGTCAAGGATTGGGTAAATCCCAAGACTTGACAATTCCTAGGCTTAAGGAGATACGTAAAAAGTATTTCCCTGAGCTAATTTTTTTGATGGAAACAAAGCAAGCACGGAATGTTCTTGTAGACCTCCAAGTGTGGCTCGGTTACTATAAAGTTTTTACGGTTGATCCAGTTGGTCAAAGCGGAGGTTTAGCTCTTTTTTGGAAACGAAATGTAGAAGTGGAGGTGCTGCTTGCTAATAAGAATATTATAGATATCTATGTCCAGTTTGGAGGTGTCTCCTTTTTTTCTTTCTTGTATCTATGGAGACCCTTGTGTAAAATTTCGACATAAAGTGTGGGATCGGTTATTACGTATTAATGCAACTAGAACTGGAAGTTGGGGTTTGGTAGGAGACTTTAATGACATCCTTCATCTTGGGGAAAAAGTTGGAGGGCCTCCTAGATCGGTTTTAGATTGCAAAGCATTTGGCGATATGATTCAAGGATGTCGAATGAGCGAATTACCGGGTAAAGGAAACAACTTAACTTGGGGAGGTATGAGATACAAACATTGGATCCAATGCCGCCTAGACTGATGCTTTGCAAACAAAGAATGGATCTCTCAATTCCCGGTCTCAAACCAGATATTCCTAGAAAAACAAGGGTCTGATCATCGTCCGGTCTTGGTATTTCTAGTCTCGATTCAGGATTCTCCTCGTGGGCAGTTCCAGTTTGATAAAAAGTTCATTTATGATGTGGCCACTTATCAAATTATCAGAAACTCATGGCTCTCTCAACCGAGAAGCATGTGTTGGAAAGTTTCGGATCGCATTAGTAATTGTCGGAAAGCGTTAAGCCAAAGAAAACGTCAGACGCAGTTTAATGCACGTGATAAAATAACAACGGTTCAGGTGGCATTAGAGCACGAACAGTCAAAGGCTCCTCCAGATTCGGGTCTGGTCTTTCTATTGAAAAAGGAGCTAAGAGAAGCTTACAAAGATGAAGAGTTACATTGGCAACAAAAAGGTAGAGAATTATGGCTAAAATATGGTGATTTGAATACAAAATTTTTCCATGGCGTGGTAAAGGCAAAGAGGGGCCGTAACTATTTGGTTAAACTTATGGATGTAAATGGTCATATGCAACAAGGAGAAGCATCAAAGGGACAAGTAGCAATTGATTACTTCTCGGACTTGTTCCAGTCTACCAATCCGACAGACTTCTCACAAATTTTCAATAATTTTACACCAAAAGTTACGGAATCGATGAATGTGAACCTCATCAAACCAGTTTCCATTGAAGAAGTAACTGGGGCTGTTTTCTCTATCAACCCCTCAAGTGCGCCGGGTGCAGATGGCATGAATGGTTTATTTTTCCAGCATTATTGGGGGATTATAAAAGAGACAATCTTTACTGAAATTAGAGGCTTTTTTGATCTTGGAGTTTTCCCTCGGGACTGGAACTATACGCTCATATGTTTATTTCCTAAGAAGGAAAATCCAAACAAAATGGGGGGTCTAAGGCCAATAAGCCTTTGCTCGGTTCTTTATAAGATTGTTGCTAAACTTCTGGTCCAAAGATTGAAGCCTCTCATGCCAACTTTAATCTCGCCTACACAATCAGCCTTTGTAGCAGAAAGACTAATCTCTGATAATATTTTGATAGCACATGAGATCGTGCATAGTCTCCGAACTCACTCTCCGACAGCGACTTCATTTTTAGCCGTTAAAACGGATATGTCGAAAGCTTACGACAGAGTCGAATGGAACTATCTATCTGATCTCCTTATTGCCTTGGGTTTTAGCTTCAAGTGGATCAAATGGATCATGTTTTGTGTTACGTCTGTCACATCTTCCGTTTTGATCAATGATCAACCTTTTGGTATGATATCTCCTCAACGGGGTTTAAGACAAGGGGATCCCCTATCCCCCTTCCTCTTTGTCTTATGCACTGAAGGGCTCTCACATCTCCTACACCAAGCCGAAGAACAAGGTCATCTTTCTGGTATTCAGTTCTCACCGAATGGTCCTTCAATTACCCACTTACTTTTCGCAGACGATAGTCTGTTTATTTGTGGGGCAACTGTGCAACAATGCCAAACTCTAAAAGCGATTCTACATATATATGGCCAAGCGACGGGACAGAAAATTAACTTAGATAAATCTTCTATATCTTTTGGTGCTAAGATTGATGTTAATTTAAAGTCTCAGATCAAAGCAATCATGAACATTTCAAAGGAAGGAGGTGCAAGTACCTACTTAGGTTTACCGGAATGCTTTAGTGGTTCCAAAAAAGATCTCCTTAGCTACCTCCACTCTCGGTTGAAGTCTAGATTAAATGGATGGTTTGCTAAACAACTATCACAAGGGGGAAAAGAAATTTTGATCAAGTCTATTGCGATTGCCATGCCCATTTACGCCATGTCGTGTTTCCAATTGCCAAAGTCCACATGTTCATCCTTGTCTTCGGCTATCGCTGAATTTTGGTGGCAATCGATGGAAAATAAACGGAAAATCCACTGGGTAAGTTGGTCAAAGTTGTGTCTCTCCAAAAAACAGGGTGGTCTCGGCTTTCGAGATATCCAATGTTTTAACACCGCACTCCTTGCAAAACAAGCTTGGCGATTGTTACAAGAGCCTGACAGCCTATGTGCGCGTTTCTTACAAAGCTGATATTTTAAATCCACTGACTTTCTCAATGCTGCTATGGGATCTCGCCCATCCTTCGGGTGGAGAAGTGTTATTCATGGAAGATCTTTGCTCACCTGGGGACTCCAAAGGTGTATAGGCAATGGAGAAGACACTAATATTTGGTTGCATGCTTGGATTGGAACTCCTAGAAGAAGGCCTCTTATTAAACCTGTCATCTTTGACTTAGATCAGTCAGTGGCATCTCTCATCAATGCGAATGGTAGAGAATGGAATAGAGGATATTTTCAAAATTAAGCCTTCCACCTTTCACAAGGATTTTTGGTCTTGGAGTCTTACAAAATCTGGTGATTTCTCGGTCTCTTCACCTTACGACCTCTGCTTTCAAGTCAATCATGCCGAGCAAATTCGAGAGGCAGAGATCCTTCCCTCCATCAATGGGCTAAAAGAAGATGTTTGGAAATTAAAAACTGCACCAAAAATTAAAAACTTCCTTTGGAAGTGCCTTACTGGAGCGGTTTCGGTCATGAAAAATTTACAACGGAGGGGCCTAAAGGTAGATACCCGTTGTCAATCGTGTGGTTATGAAGATGAAACCATAAACCATGTACTTTTCTCGTGTCCTTCTTCGAGACTAATTTGGGCCATCTCTGGTTTTGCTCAACCTCCCCAAGGTTTCTCCATCACATCCATCTATGAAAACCTTGCCTTTCTCCTCCTCCTCCCGATATCCAAGCAAGAATATGAAGCTACGCGTTTGGGATTCCCGTGGCTATTATGGAGGATTTGGAAAAATCGGAATAAATTTACCATTGAAGGGGCGTCTTTTGACACGAATTTGGTAATTCCGAAAGTGCAAGAGGATTTAAAGGATTGGCTTTTAGCTCAGCAAGTTGATAAAGATAGGTCGGTGAGAGCCTTAAGACTGAATGTGGATCGAAGGAAATTATGGAAACCACCTAAACCCCCTTGGGTAAAATGTAATGTGGGGTTCTCTTTTTGTAAAAATCTCTCTCTTTCAGGTGCTTCTTTTGTCATTCGTAACAGCCATGGCAAAGTGCTCCTTCATGCTAGGCGATCCTTTTCTGGTGCTTCGTCAACTTTAGAGGTCATTTTCGCGGCCTTGCTTTGGACTTTACAGAGTCTTTTGTCCCTCAAATTCTCGCAAGTCTTATTAGCATTTGAACATGCTCAACTAGTGAAAGCTTTGCATTACCCGCGAGCCTGGCCTGCTTTTCGTACGTATATTGCAGATTTGCTCCCTTTATTACATTCTTTTGTTCATTGGGAGGCAGTTTTTGAGCCAAGGTGTTGCAATAGAGGGGCTTTTCTCATTGCTCAAAGTGTAACTTTGGAGAACAGATGGTCATCTTATATGGCAGCTGGTCATTCTCTTTGGTTGGACTATATCTTTGAGAATGAGAAACTCTCTTTCCCTGTTTTGTAATTCTCTTTTTTGCCTCTCTGTTTTGGCTCGCTCAGCTTGTGTCTTTTTGTTCTTATGGCCTATATTAACGATCTTTGCTCCGGTTTATATTATTCAGAAGGGAAAAAAAAAATTTGAAAAACCAAAAGAAGTAGAAATAATAATGCTTTTGAGGATTCTGCTTACCGAAGCAATGAAATACGGTCTTTGCGTCGTCCAGAGGCCGCCTCTCATTAAAGGTTTCACTTTATGACCCCAACTTTTTGGTTCAGACCAACTACATGCATTATATAACTCTGTTTCTGTTCCATACATATTTATAATAGACATTTATGTAATCTAGAATTTATATAATAAACCGGAATATTAAAATATAATACATAGCTCGGATGAATAAATACAATATAGAATTTAAAGGTGGAAAAACACAAACCTTGATTTGTGGAAACTTAGACCAAAAAAGAAAATTATAAAACAAGAGTAAACAAATTTTTAGCCGAGAAAAAACAAGCTATTCAAACCATGACGCAAGTTAAATACTATGATGGACTGGGAAAAGGTAAGATTGAAACTTCAGACGAAGCGAACACGAGCAGAAAGGTGTATGAAATAAACGCTGGATAAAACAACCACGAGAAGAGCTTTCTCCTATAGTGAATCAAAGTATACACCTCAAAAGATGTGTGCAAGAGATGATATTCAATAAGGAAGAACCAAGGCCCATTGAGCCTCCGAAAAGGGTGACGTGGAAATACTCGATGACGACTCGAGAGCAACCAACGAAAGTATAAGGATATCAACTAAGATCCTCAAACTAGAAACAATGAGCACAAAGCAGCTTGACCCCTAGGGATTGGACTCTGGGGAAGACGACTAACGACTAAAGGGAGCAAAGCCTAAGAAGACTGAAACTAAATCTGAGAAGCAATGACCAAAAGCACTTTTCTCGCTTAAACAGAGCAAACCGTGTCAAGATTAGATAAGCTAGTTAGGACCCTTTGCGAATCCCAAAGAACCAAGGCGGTCTGAAGATAATCGTTGGTGGCCTCTTACCCCAAAGCTGCTACAGTGAAGGACCTCCACTGAGAGAAACCAAATCCTAGAGCGGGTTGAGATGATATATACATGAAGTTACCTCTGAAGTATGCTAAGATTCAGGGGAAAAACTTTTTCACATGTTTATGTACGTTCCTTAAATCGATTTATGGACCTAATCGAAAACTTTATAATGTGTTAGTTGAAGGATTAGTATGGTTCAACTTTCAATTTATTTGATATTGGTGCTCAAAATTTCTTTCAAGAAATCAAGATAGTAAGATCTTCTTTTGGTATTTTTCTCTTTCAAAGAAAATATATATTATCTTTGTTAGACTAGAAGTTACGAACTTTCATTTATTCTCATGAAGTTAAATCAGAAGTTTTCTAAATATACATGAGGATTACAAACATTACAGAAAGTTAGTTGAAATGTTTCAGTATCTTACAATTACGAGGCCATATACTCTTTTGCAATTTCAAAACTAGTTTAGTATTTATCTACGCCAAGAGATTCTCATTTACAAAGTTTTTCTCATAGTTTTATGTTATTTGAAAAGTAACATTAGTCAAATCTTTCACAAATTATTCAATTTTGTCTATTCATATTTGAATTGGGGAGCTTGTATTGATACTCGCATCTCAATACTAGTTATGTTATGTTGATTGGAGATTATCAAGGATATATTCTATATTCCTATATTTAAGGAGACATATTGTTTAGATTTGGCTTTATCTTTTTACTTTACTACTTGTATATAAATTAGTCTATGGTTTTCATTAATAAACAAGATGATTTTCTACCAAATTACATGGTATCAGAGCAGGTTTAACCTAAAAACCTGATTTTTTTTTCTTCTTCTTCTTTTCTTCGAAAATTTCTTCTCTTTCTTCGAAAATTTCTTCTATCAATATGTCTGAGGGAACTCCGACATCTTATATTTCTACATCTTCTACATCACCATCGATGATGTCTCCTTATACTATGAATGCTTCTGATATTCCAGGAGCTTTAATCTCTTCTGTAATTCTTAAAGAGGATAATTATCAAGAATGGGCAGTTGAGCTACAAAATTCTTTACAAGCAAAGCAGAAACTCGGTTTCATCGATGGGTCAATACCGAAACCTACTACAAATCCTGATTTATCTCTATGGTTAGCAGCCAATTATATGATTATTGGATGGATTCGCACCTCAATCGAACCGCGTATTCGATCTACTGTCTCTTTTATTTCTGATGCTTCTGAGCTTTGGTCAAGTCTTCGGAATCGATTCTCTGTTGGTAATGGAGTCCGAAAGCAAGTTCTTAAAGATGAACTTGCCCTATGTAGACAGAATGGACAACCTGTCTTAGAATATTTTGGGCGATTAACCAAAATATGGGAAGAACTTGACAACTATAAAACAGGGCAACAATGCACCTGGCGGCTTCATCCGCGATTCTAAAGGAACAAGAAGAGATAAAATTCATCTCTTTTTGTTTGGTCTTGATATGCCAAAATTTCAACATATCATATCTACTATTACAGGCGAAGATCCTCTGCCCTCTCTCTCTCTCATGTCTATTCGCAGGTTATTCGAGAAGAACAAAACTTGAATAGCACAAGGAATTCAGAAGGATCCAGGATCGATGCGTTTGGTTTTGCCGCGAAAACCGAACAACCTATTAAAGCCGCTGCTATTTCTAAACGTGACAAGGCTTCTCAAACGTGCACTCACTGTAACCGACAAGGTCATTTGATCTCAGAGTGCTTTCTTATTCACGGATTCCCGGATTGGTGGCTCGAACAGAATCGATCAACACCAACACCTTCTACTACTTCTCGGACGGTCGTCTCTCGGGAAAACACTTCTCGCGGTCGCGGTGGACGTTCGGGACGAGGTCGCGGTCGGGGTAGATCTAACAACACGCGATCTGAGTCTCCTTCACTTGATTCAGCTCAAATCGCTCAGCTAATTACTCTTCTTCAGGCACAAAAAGCTCCTTCCGCGTCATCTTCTGAAAAGTTGTCTGGTAACACTTGTTTGACTGATGTCGTTTTGGATACTGGTGCATCTCATCATATGACAGGCGATTGTTCTCTCTTGGACGATTTAGTTGGGATTGTACCTTCGGCTGTCACTTTTCCCGATGGCACTGGTTCTCGTGCTACTAAACGAGGAACCCTGTATTTGAACTCAGATTATTATCTTACTAACGTTCTTTACGTCCCGGGATTTACTTGCACACTAATCTCGATTTCTAAACTATTAAAGCAAACACAGTGTATTGCGATTTTTACTGATACATTGTGCTTCTTGCAGGACCGTTTTATGAGGACTTTGATTGGGACGGGTGAGGAACGTGAGGGTGTGTACTATCTTACGGATCTCAAAGCAGTTAAAGTTAATAAAGTTGGACATGGANAATAAAGTTAGACATGGAAGTTCTCCATCTTCGGTTTTGTTACATAGACGTTTAGGGCATCCTTCTTTTGGTGTTTTGCTTTCTTTAAAGGATTCTATGTTTTCTTCAACTATTGATGATGAAATAAAGAATTGCGATATTTGTTTTCGGGCTAAACAAACTAGATCAGCGTTTCCTATTAGTGACTCTAGAGCTACTCGATGTTTTGAGCTCCTACATGCGAACGTTTGGGGTCCATATAAGACACCCTCATCCAATGGATCCCGCTACTTCTTAACTCTGGTTGATGATCATTCTCGCGCAGTCTGGACGTTTCTAATGACCGCGAAATCAGAGGTACCAAAATTGCTTCGAANTTTGCTTCGAAACTTTTGTTCAATGACTCAACGACAATTCAATCTTACAGTGCAATCGATTCGAAGTGATAATGGAACTGAATTCATGTGTTTGACGGATTATTTTCAAGAACAAGGGATAATTCATCAAACCTCATGTGTTGCAACACCACAACAAAACGGTCGGGTTGAGAGAAAACATAGANCGTTGCTAGAGCTTGTCTCTTTCAAAGTAAGCTTCCGATCTTATTTTGGGGAGAAAGTATTCTCACTGCTACTCATCTTATCAACCGCACTCCT
>OVBE01003224.1:0-27626 GCA_900406425.1 Iberis pinnata
ACGGAGTCATTATATTGCTGCTTAATTCGCCATTTCTGAGATCTGGGGAATGCTCAGGTCAATGACTAAAAAGTTTTTCTTTTATTTTTTATATTGAGGCTAATTTTAATTGTTTATTAGTGAATGAGTAGTTTTACCTTCTTCGTTTTGGTGTCTAGGGTATTTTTCAGTTTGATTTAATATGTTTTTACCCTTTTCTTGAATAATTAATGTTTGAAATCCCTTATATATTAAAAGAGAAGGCTTTCTTAAAAACAACATTTATTTCATAATTAATTACTGTAGTTATCATTACACTATCTCTATAACCAAACATACTAATAACTCATTTATTTTAATAAATAAAAAACTTAAAAGAAATACATTTTTTAAAAAAATCTAAAATCACTTATTTACTTTAAAAAATAAAAAATTCAAAACCTCATTTGTTTTAAAACAAACAAACAAAAAACCATAAAGCAATACATTTTAAAAAGGATATATGTTCACTCATTTAGTTTAAAAAATTAAAAAACTAAAAAGCTCATTTAATTTAAAAAATAAAAAACTCAAAAGCAATACCTTTATTAAAAAAACTACAATCACTCATTTATTTTAAAATATAAAAAACTCAAAAGCTCACTTATTGTAAAAATAAAAAACTAAAAACCAATACATTTTTAAAAAATAATACAGTCACTCATTTATTTTAAAAAATAACCAATACATTTTTAAAAAAAAATACGATCACTCATTTATTTAAAAAAAAAACAAAAACTCAACAGCTCCTTTATTTTTAAAAATGAAAACTCAAAAGCAATACATTCAAAAAAATCTACAATCACTCATTTATTTTAAAATAAAACCAAATACTAATCATAACTTATTTTAGAAAATAAAGCTCAACAACCATACATTTTGAAAAAATATCTACGAAGAAAGAATATCAAACTATATCCCCTATATATTAAAATGGAAGACTTTTTTAAAAACAACATTTATTTCATAATTAATTACATGTAATTGCCATTACATTATCCCTATAATCAAACATACTAATAAATCATTTACTTTATAAAATAAAAAATTCAAAAGCTCATTTGTTTTAAAAAATAAAAAATAAAAGCAATACATTTAAAAGCTCATTTATTTAAAAAAAAAGAAAAGAAAAACTCAACATTAATACATTTATTAAAAAAAACTACAATCACTCATTTATTTTAAAATATAAAAAACTCAAAAGCTCACTTATTTTGAAAATGAAAAACCAATACATTTTTAAAAAAATACGATCAGTCATTTATTTTAAAAAATAACCAATACATTTAAAAAAACAATCACTCATTTATTTTAAAAAATAAAAAACTCAACAGCTCATTTATTTAAAAAATAAAAACTCAAAAGCAATACATTAAAAAATCTACAATCACTCATTTATTTTAAAATAAAACCAAATACCAATCATAACTTATTTTTAAAAATAAAAACTTAACAACCATACATTTTAAAATAATATCTACGAAGAAAGAGTATCAAACCATAATCAAAAATAAAACTAGAATCAATCATTCATCTTAAAAAATAAAAAACTAAAAAGCTCATTTATTTGTAATAATAATTTTAGTCTGATATTTAATATATTTATTTTCACTATAAATGTCATATTTATAATTAAATATACATCTTATATAATTTTGTATTAAATATAAATTTATAATTTATGAAACAAAATTATTCTCGCGCATAGCGTGGAGTATCAACTAGTTGATTTAGTATATTTGTTAATTTAGATTCCGTTTTTGGACAGTTTCTTTAATTTTTGGTTAAGCAAATTAACACATTTTATTTATTTATTTATTATTAAAATCTATAAAGAATTAAATTACTTTTATACAAAAACTTACAGACACAATTGCATAATTTTTACAAAAATAGATGGATGGACTGTAAAAATGACCATTAAGTAGACGATATATGGTTAGTAGATGCTAAAAAGTCCGTAGACATGATCTATAAACATTAATAGAGAGATTAATTTATACATTCATACACAATATACATTATATTTTTTAAAAAATATTAATAACTTTATAAAATATGACAAAAGTAATTTTCAAATAGTTACAAAATTATATATATCGAAATATAAATAAAGTACTACTAATAATTTAAACATTCATATTTAATTAAACCACCTTACATTATGTTAAAGAAATCGATTACAAACCGATAAACAAAGTATTTAAAAAAAAAATCTTAAAACCTGGAAACAAAATACAGCTAGTAATTTATCAAAGTTAAATCTAAAATAATAAACTAAAACATAAATCTATTTTTTATAAATTATTTATGTATTTATATAAATTATAAGTATCCGAAATTTAGGCCAACTTTAGTAGGTCCAATTCCAAAAATCAAATCAAATCATACCAAACGACCAACTAAGATGCTTTCCTAAACTAGAGTAATAAATAAATTAATTTCTAAATTGAAAATAGGGAAATCGTAGTTTAGGAGAAAACCCTAACAACAATAAGGAGAACTCACACGATCGCCGTCGCCTCCCGTGGATCTGCGAATCCAGCCGATTCATGCAACCAACTGTCGGACGGTTGATGTCGAAACGAAGGCTTGACTTCGTCTACATACAAAGCAATTGATAAGGAAGAAGAGTATCCGGTCTTCGTGGTTGAAACGCAACCGCAGAGAGTTCCTAGCCAAGATGTCAGTCGCCCTACGCCATCGGAGGTGGTTTAGCTACTATCGACTCAAACCCACTGTTCCTAAATCGGTAGGTCTGGTGTGAGCTCCTGCTCCTGAGAAGATTAGTGTTTTCCGGCAAGATGCGATCTTAGATCTAGGTTTTCACGGGACTCCGATGGTGATGCGATGCCGGAGGAGAGCTCTTCCACCAAGCACCGCCACGTAGCTTTTCTCATCACCGCTCGCTGGTGATTTATAGACAAATATTAGTTTGTTAATTTTTCTTTAGTTCTTCTCTAAAAAAATTGTTAGTCTTAATTTTTGTTAAGAATTTTTCTTTTTTGATAGGTCCCTTGTACAAGAGAAATCAATGTTGATCAATATATAACACTCAATCTTTGGCAAAATAATTCTCTGTCATTTTTTTGGCTATTCATTCATATAAATACCACTTACAAGGAAGCAAATAACAAGAAACAAATAACAATAACAAGTAACAGATCGTGAGTTGTGATGTGAGTGATTCCTCCTTAGAATTAGGAACTACTCAGACCAATTCACACTTAGGGAAATAACAAAACAATTACCAAAAGACAATTGAACCAACACTAAACCATTAATCAATCTTGATACTTGGGATTTGGTTTCTTCAATCGATTTGATCTCCGGTTCTCAACCTGCAATAATTCTGTTTCTTCTGCATCATATTTGTCACAATGACACTCTGTTTCTTCCAATTGTTGATCATGATGAGAAACAGTCTCATCAATACCCCATTCTTCAAGAATAACCTTGTCCTCAAGGTTGGAATTGAAGCTTGGAAAGCTGAGTTTGAGCTGTTGAATGTCTTCCCACGTAGCTTCACTGTGGTCCAAACCAGACCAACGAACAAGGACCTCTTTGACCGTGTGACCATCTTTGTGCAGGGTGCGTTTTTTGATAAGAGCTTCAGGATAAAGACGAAGTGTACCATTTTCTTTCAATGGAGGTAAAACCCCCTGTTCTGGTGCTTCATCGCCTATCCATTTCTTTAGCAAAGATACGTGAAAGACATTATGAATGCGGGTACCTTCCAGAAGATTTAGATGATACGCAACCGAACCAACTATAGCTTGAACTTGAAATGGACCATAGTAACGATGGGATAACTTTTGAGATGTACGACGAACGAGAGTTTGTTGACGATACGGTTGTAAGCGCATCAAAACCCAATCACCCGGACAAAACTCAATATCACGCCGTTTCGCATCTGCGTATTGTTTCATACGGTTGTTAGATGCCGTAAGATGTGATTTGAGCTCTTGTAACAACTCATCACGGGCTACCAACTGCTCATCCAACTCGCCTAACAAGTCTGATCCCGCTTCATACGCTGGTAAGACTGGTGGAGTTCTGCCGTAAAGAGCTTCAAAAGGTCTGGTGCCGGTGGTTGAGTGGAACGTTGTGTTGTACCAATATTCGGCCCAAGCAAGAAATTCATGCCAATGTTTTGGTCTGTGATGCACAAAACACCGCAAAAACTGCTCAATGCACCTGTTAACTACCTCTGTTTGACCGTCGGATTGAGGATGATACGTCGTTGACATCCGAAGTTGAGTACCTACAGGTTTCCAGAATTCTGTCCAGAACATACTCACAAAGATCGGGTCCCTGTCACTTACAATTGACCGTGGAACTCCGTGAAGTTTAACCACATACTCGATGAACCTCGCAGCTACAACCTTGACCGTATAGGGATGAGTTAATGGAATCAAGTGCGCGAACTTGCTGAGACGATCGACAACGACTAGAATCGTTGTATAGCTAACGCGGAAGACCTTATACAAAATCCATGGAAATGTCCTCCCAAACCTTGTCGGGAATAGGCAATGGTTGTAATAAACCTGCTGGTGAAAGTGATGAGTACTTTGCACGTTGACAAACATCGCAGGCAACCACATATTCACGGATCACCTTGTGCATTGAAGGCCAATAGAACTGGCGGGAAAGCCGTTTGTAAGTTTGTAATACTCCCGAGTGTCCTCCTATTGGGGCTGTATGATTTTCGTAAAGGAGTTGTTGTATTATAGCAGAATTTGGTGGCACAACAATCCGATGGTGATAGCAAAGCAGCTCTTTTTTCCAACTATACGAACTTCCTAGAGCTTCTGTCGCCAAATGACATATTCGAAGCATATAAGGGTCTGTTTGTATTGCTGCTCGTAATTCATCCCAAATACTGGATTGAGGGACAAAAACAGCCTGTAAACATGGAATACCGGATACCTGAGAGAGGGCATCAGCCGCCGAATTAGAATTCCCGGTTTTGTATTGTATTTCATAATCATACCCCACAAGTTTTCTCATCCATTTTTGTTGTTCCGGTGTTAGAACTCGCTGCTCTAATAAGAATTTGAGGCTTTTTTTATCTGTTTGTATTATGAATCGTCGCCCCAGCAAATAAGGACGCCATGTACGAATTGCGACTATAATAGCGAGCATTTCACGAGCATATGTAGACCAAGATTTCTTGGCTTCCTCGAGACTGCGGCTCATGAATGCGATGGGTTGGTGTAGTGGTGAGTGCCTGCTTTAATTGATTAAATGATCCTTCTGCATTTTCACTCAACCCAAATTTCCCCTTTTTCAACAGATTTGGGAGTGGCTTAGCAATCACTCCATAATCCTTGACAAATTTACGGTAGTAACCGGTCAACCCTAGAAATCCGCGAAGTTTGGTAATAGTAGTAGGTTGAGGCCAGTCACGCATTGCCTGAATTTTAGCTTGATCCACCTTTACTCCTTCGCACGAGATTACATGCCCAAGATAATCCACTTTGGTTTGCCGGAATTCGCATTTCTTGAGCTTTACAAACAACTTATGTTGCCGAAGGATGTCAAAGACTTGCCGTACATGATGTAGATGTGCGCTCCAACTTGCACTGTAAATAAGAATATCGTCGAAGAATACCAAGACTGATTTTCGGAGTAAGGTCCAAAAAATGTCGTTCATCAGTGCTTGAAATGTTGATGGCGCGTTGCAGAGACCGAATGGCATTACTAAATACTCATAGTGTCCATTGTGAGTCCGAAACGCCGTTTTCGGAATGTCTGGTGTATGCATTCGGACCTGATGGTAACCGACAGTCAAGTCGAGTTTAGTGAAAAAGGTTGTGCCGTGCAACTCGTCTATCATATCGTCCACAGTGGGTATGGGAAATAGATCCTTGATGGTTGCATTATTCAGCACCCGATAGTCGGTACAAAAGCGCCAAGTACCGTCCTTCTTCTTCACTAATAGTACCGGCAATGAGAAGGGGCTGGAACTCGGCTGAATAATGCCGGACTGCATCATCTCTTGAACTTGCCGCTCTATCTCATCCTTTTGAAAATACGCGTATCTGTAGGGTCTAACGTTCACCGGATCTGTCCCTTCTTTCAAAGCAATGCGGTGCTCGATATCTCTAGGTGGTGGTAGCTGATTTGGCTGTGTGAATATGTCACCAAATTCAGTGAGCAAGGCACAAAAATCGTCGGATACAAGTTTGTTAGTCCCTTCGGTAGCATCGAATTGAATGGCAAATAACATCCTGCCCTGTCGCGCTTCCTTAACGAGCTCCTCACGCCCCACCTGCGATATCACTTGTGATTGAATCCCCTGTAAAACAACAGTTTCATGCCCTTGTTGGAATTGGAGTGTCTAGGCTTTCCAATCACACAGAATTGGTCCAAGGCTCTCTAACCATTGAACTCCCAGTACAATGTCCAGCCCCACTAGAGGTAGTACGTATAGAGTGGTGATGAATGTACTTCCTCCCATGGTAATCGATACTGCTTCAAGTCTTCCTTTACATCGTACTGGAGCGCCATTGGCCACTCTCACGACAAAAGTTTTGGTGTCGATGAGAGGTAGCTTGAGCAAACGGGCTGCCTTTTCACATATGAAATTATGAGTAGAGCCGCTGTCAATTAACGCTAGCAGTTGTTGTTTACACACAATTGCCGGAATACGAAATTGAGATAAAGATCTCATAATGATCCATTGTGATCAAAGATGCAATTTAAAGTCATNTTCTTCTCTTTAGTTCTTCTCTTGTTCTATGAGTTAAGCACTCAAATTCTAACATGGGGACAGTCCAGTCTCGTCAATGCGTGTAAAGTTATCTCAACCGCTGGCTCTCCGGCCTTCTCCGTCTCATCCGCCTGGTCATCCTCGCCGTTATCATCATCGATGCTCTCCATGATGAAAAGTTGTAGGTGTTTGCATTTATGACCCGTAGTAAACCTTTCGTTGCAACTAAAGCATAAGCCTAAGCTTCGTTTCCGCTTTATCTCCTCCCAGCTCAAGTGTCTAGGGCCTGTGGCTGGTGTTTCTCGGTTATTTATCTGTTTGGGCACTGTTGGTCGTGTCATAATGGCCGATGGTTGGGCCTGTTTATTGGCATCGCGGGAATTGTCCCATCTTCTCTCCTTTTGCAACTGATCATCCCTTAATCATGCCAAGTTGATCAGTTCCTTGAAGGTTTTGGGTTTAAACATCCTAATACCATTCGAAATCTGTGCATTTAATCCCCCAATGAATGCTCCTATAAGAGCCTTCTCGGTCCAGCCTTCGACCTTGTTCTGGAGCCTTTTAAACTCACGATGGTACTCTAACAGAGATCCTTTTTGTCGGATATGTGATAGAGCCTCATCGAAATCCTCCCCCTCCAATGGTCCGAACCGAGACCAGAGCTCGGCTTTGAAATCTTCCCAAGGAGTGTGATACGGATCGAACTGTCGGGCCTTGGAGATAGCTTGCCACCATTCGTTCGCCTCTTCGGTCAAGTGATACGACGAGAAGCTTCTCGCTGTTCTTGAGGCATTTCATGGTATGAGAAATACTGCTTGGCCTTACTTATCCATTATGTTGGATCGCCGCCATTAAACCTGGGAAATTCGAGTTTAACGTGCCAAGGCGGCGCGTTTGGTGGTGGTGCAAAGGGGTTATACTCTTCACGATTTTGGTTCCGGTTTTGTTGCGGTGGTGGGTTGTGGTTGCAACGTTGGCGACCGTGAGAGTTACTGCCGCCTTCATCTCGACTCGCGTGAAATTGTTGGGACATTCGATCCATTGACTCTTCAAGAACTTGCCTGAATGAGACCTCCATGGCTTGAAACTTATCTGACATCCCCACACTCATTTTGTGCAACTCATCTTGAAGTGTTCCCATGGTAGCCTCCAAGTCACTGACTCGGTCCTTCATGTTCGCCATGACGCGTTTGTTTCTTCTTGCTGGAATTGTCGCTAGTGACGAGGGTAACTATGCTGTCGGTGTTGATTCGTAATGAATACCGCCAACAACGAAGCTCTGATACCACTGATAGGTCCCTTATACAGGAGAAATCAATGTTGATCAATATATAAGACTCAATCTTTGGCAAAATAATTCTATGCCGTTTTCTTGGCTATTCTTCATATAAATACCACCTACAAGAAAGAGAATAACAAGAAACAAATAACAATAACAAGTAACAGATCGTGAGTTGTGATGTGAGCGATTCCTCCTTAGAATTAAAAACTACTCAAACCTATTCACACTTAGGGAAATAACAAAACAATTACCAAAAGACAATTGAACCAACACTAAACCATTAATCAATCTTGATACTTGGGATTTGGTTTCTTCAATCGATTTGATCTCCGGTTCTCAATCTGCAACAGTTTTGTTTCTTCTGCATCATCTTTGTCACAATTACTCTCTGTTTCTTCCAATTGTTGATCATGATGAGAAACAGTCTCATCATTTTTCATGATTCTTGGCAATTTGAAATTCTAGATTTGTGTTTTAAGAACATTGATCTAGTGTTTGATTGTGCTACAAAGTTTTTTTATCACCTTTTTACAATTTTGATCATAATGGCTTGTGATCTTTTAGCCTCTTAGTTTCTTTTTTCTTGAACAGACCGACTTTGTAATAAGCTTTAGGGGGTGTTATTGGTTATAGGATTTTAATGGATTTGGAAATCCAAGTGAAATCAGGTGTTATTGGATTAATGATTTCGAAATTCTTTTTGAAATCATATGTTATTCGTTCAATGATTTGTAAATTCTAATTGAAATTTAGTGTTATTCATTTAATGATTTGATATTGGATTTCAAATTTAACTTTGTATTTCAATGGATTTGGAAGGATTTCAAAGTTAAAAATACAAAGGACCAAATCCAATCATAAAACATGATATTTCAAAATCCAATGATTTAAAAGTCCATAGATCTCAAATTTCTCATGGATTTATAAATCCATTAAAATATCATAACCAATAACACCCCCTTAGTTTCCTTCTTTGTCCTCTTAACCGCTATTGAGATTTTCGTTTCAGTTTTGAGTTGCTCATTAGTCATGTGCGCTTTTTTCTATGAATAACTCATCCATTTCATACATACAATTATATAAAAATACGCTTCCTATAATTTACTTTTTTGAAAAAACATCAAAATACAAACAAATACATAAAAAATGATGAGTAATTCCTTGAAATACCATCAAAAGAAGTTAAAATTTCAAAAATACCACACACTCCCAGAAGTTCCATAAATACCACACACTCCCAAATGTTTCAAATATACCACAAAAATAAAAATGGAATTTTAAGGGTTTAAAATTTAAAATTTTGTGTTTAGGTTCACCAGGGCTGGTTTTGAAATTTTGGGGGCTTAAAACAAAATTAAAAAAATTGAGGCTAATATTTCATATATATATATATATATATATTTTTTCGGGGCCACTATATATATAAAATTTTAAATTTTGGGGCCTATAAAATATAGGATCGAACTCACAAAAACGGGGACTATAGGCGAATGTTTCATCTCGCTGTGCCCAGATCCGGCCATGGGGTTCACTAAATATATTTTAGGGTTTAGTTTTGAAGGGGGTAGGGTTTGGTTTTGGGGTTTTAGGATTCAAATTATAAATTTTAAAGCTATTTCAAATTTGTGGTATTTTTGGAACAAAAACATTTGTATGGTATTTTTGGAACTTTTGAGAGTGTGTGGTATTTTTGGAATAATCCTAATTTTTTTGTGGTATTTTTGAGAATTCCCCAAAAATGATTCATACAATTATTAATTCGTGTCTTTTGTTACATAAAAGGATTAATCAAAAATAACAAATCCTACAAAACGATTCATACAAATACATGTACATCGATTGAGTTTTTGTATGAATAACTATTCATACACTCCTCATTAGAGTTAATCGTTTTTGATAAGAACAACTCATAATCGTTTTTTGTGCAAAAAAAAGGGGAATTCTCAAAAATACCACAAAAAACTAGGTTTATTCCAAAAATACCACACACTTCCAAAAGTTCCAAAAATACCACAAAAATGTTTTTGTTCCAAAAATACCACAAAATTTGAAATAACTTTAAAACTTCAATTTTAAGCCCTAAAACCCCAAAACCAAATCCTACCCCCTTTAAAACTAAACCCTAAACTCTATTTAGTGAACCCAAACCCAAAATTTTAAATTCTAAACCCTTAAAACACTTTTTATATTTGTGGTATTTTTGGAACATTTGAGATTGTGTGGTATTTTTGGAACTTTTGGGAGTGTGTGGTATTTTTGGAATTTGAACTTCTTTTGATGGTGTTTCAAGGAATTACTAAAAAAAAACGATTCATAATTAAAGATAAGGGATTCTTAAAAATATCAAAGGAAATTGGGTTGACTTTACTAACACCTTTAACTTTGTCTATCCAATCTTTTCTTCCCTGAACTTTGGAATATTTTTGTTACTTTTATTTATTCTAAAATATTTTTGTTGTATTAGTTTGAAATTAATATTAAAAATATTTTAACGTAAGATTTAATATTAAAAATATTTTAACTTGAGATTTATTGGGCTAAACCAAAACGCGATTTGTTATCGCTTCTTATAATTTAAATAGTAAAATTAGTGTTCTAAATCGCTTTGGGTGTAAAATGATGAGAAAAATAGTTGAGGGGGTCGTGTAAGGAGCAATTTAAGTTCACATGGAAAATTAAGGAGCTCCAAAGTTCAGTGGGAAAAAGATTGGATGCGTAAAGTTGAGGGGGAAGGGTAAGAAACAATCTAAGTTCAAGTGAGAAATTAAAGAACTCCAAAGTTCAGGGGAAAAAAGATCGGATGGACAAAGTTGAGGGGGGCTAGTGAAGTCAACCCAAAGAAATTATATATATTCCGAAAATACTACACACTCCAAAAAGTTTCAAAAATACCACAATTTTTTACAAAAATACCACAAATCTGAAATAGTTTTAAGATTTATGATTTAAATCCTAAAACCCAAAAAGCAGACGTTACCCTGTTCAAAACTAAACCATAAACTCTATTTAGTGAACTCAGACCCAAAATAAATTATAAACCATTAAAGTTCATTTTTTATATTCATGGAACATTTGGGTGTGTGTTATATTTTTGAAAATTTTGTGAGTGTGTGGTATTTTTGAAATTGGATTTCTTTTGATGGAATTTCTCTTATAAATACAGAAAATCCATTAAAAACATATAAAAATTATTCATACAAATAGATCAAAATAATTAAATCAAACATATGACGAATCACATAACAATGCATTTTCTACTAGTACTTGATCCGCGCTACGCGTGGAGAAATATTTTATAATCTTTTGACATTTATTTATTTATTATTTTTAATATATATATATATATATATATTGTAAATTCTGAACAAATTTTATGTAATATGTGACGGGTTGTGTTGTAACATTTATAAACGCAAAATAGTTAATATCAAAAATTTAATTCTTAAAATATGAATAGAAAATTATTATGATCAAAATATAATTTTTGAGTCTTATAAGATTGTACTTTATTATACATGGATTCTCATATTAAATTAATAAACTATATTTTAACCTTTAAATTTTTGTGTAATAAATATTATCATAATTGAGGATACATTGTATATATATATATATATTGATATTTAATTTAGTCTTTCCTGCAACATATATATTAAAGTATTTGGTTTTCCGATCCGTGAAAATAATGATCTTAATATTACTAATAAGTACGTTCTCCGCATAATATGTTATTATATGTAGAGATCCATGGTTTTAAAATTAACTATCCTAACCCACCATGCAATAAATTGCTTTAAATGATTTTTTATATTTGATATATATTTTAATTAATTTTAATAAAACTGATAGTATAGTATATGCAATTTATTTATATTTTATAAAAATATTTAACCCGTTTAGATACATACTAGATAACAACTCGCGCAATGTGCAGGGTAAATTGATTTTTATTTTAAAATTTGTGTATATATTAATTAATATGTTTTTAAAAATTTATATTTTGATATATTAAACGATTAAATTTGTATTTATCATTCGATTATTTTTTGTTATTAAAAGTAAATGATGCAACATGTATTTAATGCAAAAAATATATTACATCTTTCAATGGAATTTAATTTAATTTTTTAATTTTATTTGTTTTTTATATTTGTAAGTATATATTTTATATATTAAGTATTGTATATATTGTATTGTATTGTTGATATATATACATATATATAGCTATATATATATATAGTTATATAGTTATATATATAATAAATAACAAAGCCCTAGTTTTTTTGACCCATAACTACAATGATATCAAAGCTCTAATTTTTGACCTGAATCAATTTTGATTTATACATCATATTTAACCCTTCATACACCATTTAAATTATAATATATTTGTTTTTGATCCGTGAAAAAATAATTCTATAATATATACTTTTAATTTTTTGATAAACCAATTTATAAATTCTTAATATTATAAATCACTAACAAAAACAAAATTGCACTTATTATTCACTAATAAACATGTTTCAATAATGTTTAAAGCATCCACACTGGGTAGAAAACTACTACATTAATACATTAAAATACTTTCATGAAACCAAAATAATATATATCCCTTTCATATTATTATTTAGTTTTATCAAAATAAAACTAAACCCATTTTTATACTTATATTTAGTTTAATAGTTCATATGGACGACAAAGAGAAAATAATTATATTTTTAGTTTTTAATTGAAAATATGAATTTAGAAATTATTAATTTAGATTTTAAAAAGGAAATGTTGAAAACAAATATAATACATAAAAACTTTGGTTGAGTCTTTTCATGACTCATATTTAAAAATATAAAAATAAATATTGAATCACTTTCATCATACAAAAATGGTATTTATCACTTTTAGTTTTTAAAATTCGTTTTAATTGAAAACCAGTTAAACTTACTAATTTTTTACTATTAGATCCATATCAAATCAAGAACTAAAACAATTTAAAAAAAGTTAATCACATTCAATTTATAAGTTTGATTTAATTGAAAATCTAATTTAATTGAATATTTTTGTGTTTGGATCTCGATTTAATCAATTTCCTCCACAACAATTGGTGTGAGGTTAAAACTAATCTTGACACATATATATAAGAGCTAGAAATGAAGGAGATTTCTTTCAACTTCCGATGTGGAATCTTGTATTTCTTTTAAAAATATGGTTCATGAAATTTGAATTCAAGTTTGAGCCGATCTTAGATTATAATTTATATATAGAGATATACTAATCGATAATTTAGGAAACTAATTAAAATTAAAAAATTGTAATGGAATAATATAGAGGAATAATTAATTTTGTTAAAATTTAAGGAAAAAATATATGTATTAAAGTAAAAAAATGTTATAATCGGATATTTACGAAATAAATTCACAAATAATTCGGCAAATACACTTAAGATGGAAATAGTATTAAAAAAATTAAGAAGGAAATAGTTTTAAATATTTCTGAAAAATATGTTTTGATCGGATATTTAGTTTACTAATTATAATTATCAATTTATAATAAAATATTAATAATTATAAATCGAGACAAAATGAAAATATTTTGAGTTTTTAGTTGAAAATACGAATTTAAAAATTATTAATCTAAATTTTTAAGGGAAATATTAAAAAAATATATAATAAACAAAAATTTGGTTGGGTCTCTTTCATTACTCATATTTAATAATATAGAAATGAATATTGGATCACTTTCATGTAACAATAATGATATTTATCACTTTAAGTTTTTTAAATTCAGTTTCATGAAAACTAGTTAAACTGACTAATTTCGTTACTATTTAGATTTGGATCAAATCAGAAACAAAAAATTATTTAAAAACAATATTAATCACATCCAGTTTATAAGTTTGATTTAATTGAAAATCGAGTTCAACTGATTATTTTTTGTGTTTGGATCTCGATTTAATCGGTTATCAGCACAAAAATTGGTGTGAGCTTGAAACTGATCTTGACACATATATATAGGAGTTAGAAATGAAGGAGATTTCTTTCAACTTTCGATGTGGAATCTTGTATATTTTTTTACAAATATAGCCTTCCTAAATTTTAATAAAGTTTGGGCTGGAAATATATTATAATTTATATATAAAGATAAACTAAACGATAATTTAGACAACTAATTAAAATTTAAAAATTATAATGGAATATTCTAGAGATATAATTAAATTTGTAAATACTTAGCAAAATATATATATTAAACAAAAAAGATTTTATAATCAGATATTTGTGAATTTGTGATTTAAATTTCCAAAAATAATTTAACTTATGTGTACAGTTTTGAATCTAATATTAAATATATAAGTTTCCAAAAATAATTTCCTTGATTTTGGAAGATCATTATGAGTCTTCCAAATATAACATGTAATATGTATTAATATATAAAAATTTATTTTTGATAAAATTTCTATCATTAGTTATCTTTGAATTTAGGATTTAAGTTTCCAAAATAAATTAACTTATGTTTCCAAATTCGAATTTACTATTAAATATATAAGTTTCCAAAAATAATTTCCTTTATTTTGAAATTTAATTATAAGTTTGCGAAAATAATTTTCACATTTTATTTTTTTTTCTAGAAATATTTTAATTGGAATCTAAATAGTAGATTATGATAATTTCGAGTCTTCCAAATATAATATGTAGTATGTATTAATATAAAAAAATTTGATAAAATATTTATCATGAATTGTCTGCGAATTTAGGATTTAAGTTTCCAAAAATAAATTAACATATGTTTCTAAATTCGAATTTACTATTAAATATATAAGTTTCCAAAATAATTTCTATTTAAACCTAAATTTTTTAAAATTAATCCTAATTAAATTATGAATATTAACTAATGTAAAAGAATAACATTTATCACATTCAATTTATATATTCGATTGAATTGAAAACTGAATTTAACTGAATGTGTTTTTGTGCTTGGATCTAGATTAATTTGATTTCTCACACTTACTGTACCAAAATTGGTGTGAGATTGAAATTAATTTTCAAACTCATATATATAGAAGTTTGAATGGTAAGAGATTTTCTCAACTTTCGATGTGGGATCTATTTATTTTCTCTAATAAAAATAAAGTATATTTTAATTTAAAAGATATACTTATAACTTTTTTAGGAAGCTAATTATATTTGAAAACTTAAAAACCTATTCAGTTAAATTTGGTTGTAAAGAAAAGTTTGTTATGATTTATGGGGAAGAAAAGATTATATATTTCCAAAAATAATTTAACTTATGTTTCCAAATTCAAATTTAATATTAAATATATAAGCTTCCAAAACTATTTTCCTTGATTTTGGAAGATAATTATGAGTCTTCCATATATAACATGTAATATGTATTAATATAGAAAAATTATTTTCGATAATATATTATCATTAATTATCTTTGAATTTAGGATTAAGTTTCCAAAAATAAATTAACTTATGTTTTCGAATTCGACTTTACTATTAAATATATAAGTTTTCAAATATAATTTCCTTGATTTTGGAAGATAATTATGAGTTTTCAAAAATAATTTCCACATTTTTTTTTTCTTAAAAATGTTTTAATTAGAATCTAAATAGTAAATTATGATAATTTTGAGTTTTCCAAATATAACATGTAGTATGTATTAATATAAAAATTATAATACTTTCGATAAAATATTTATCATGAATTATCTACGAATTTAAGATTTAAGTTCCAAAAATAAATTAACTTTTTTTTCCAAATTTTATTTTACTATTAAATGTATAAGTTTCCAAAAATAATTTATATTTAAACCAAATTTTTTTAGTATTTAGATCCTAGCTAAATTAGGAATATTAACTAATGTAAAAAAATAATATTTATCACTTTCAGGTAATAAATTCGATTTAATTGAAAACCGAATTTAACTAAATATGTTTTTGTGCTTGGATCTCGATTAATTCCCGCACAACTGCACTTATTGTACTAAAATTGGTGTGAGATTGAAATTAATCTTCAAACTCATATATATATAGAAGTTCGTAAAGAAGAAGACTTCCTCAACTTCCGATGTGAGATCCATTTATATTCTTTTTCAAAATAAATTACATTTTAATTTAAAAGATATACTTAAAACTTATTTAGGAAGCTAACTATATTTGAAAACTTAATAAATTATTCAGTTAAATTTGGTTGTAGAGAAAATTTTGTTATGATTTATGGGAAAGAAAATATTATATATTAGAGTTAAGTTAGTTACGATTTATATAAAAAAAACTAGACATTTATGGAATATATATATAAGATAACAATTTTTTTTTTTTTAAAGTTGGTAAATGAAACTAAAAGAAGATAGCTTAACCTAATATATTTAGGAAAGTAACTGTACAAATCAAATTATAATTTAAATATATTACATTACAATTTATATTTAAAAATAATTTATACTCAAATTTTCTTATTCGTCAAACTATTAGCACAAATATCAAATGGATTTAAATATTATAAAAATAAAACAAAAGTTGGCAAAAAAAAAAACAAACCAAATCAAACAAAGTTTGACAAAAAATAAAAGGCAAAATAATCAAAAGGGTAAGGTTGGGAATTAAACTTGCAACCATGTTGATTTATTTGTTATAGTTCAAGTCGATTAATTATATTTATATAAAAACGCGTGTTTCATAAAAAAATTATTAACGCATTCTCCGTGGATCGAACTTGCATCTCGAACCGAGTCACAACCGACCCAATCACTGGGATATGTACGTTTTTCACTATTTTTTGTTTGAAATTTAATTTTTTTTTGTTAAAAACTTGACATCTCGAGGAATCGAACTCAAAGCCTTGAAGACAAATCGTATATTTTTGTCTAAATTGACATTCAGCGATTTTTTTTCTTTGTTCTTCAAAATTTTTTAAACCAATGGCAATCTTTGTAAATATTTTCTTTATGTTGACTTCCTCCATATTTGTACTTCTCAAACAATAGTATATATATAATATTATATTTTGATGTTATATCTATGAAGAATAATGATTTTAAAGCCACTAAATGTTATCCATTATGCATAACATTTTTCTATATCATGATTTTAAAAGTAGAAAACTTAAATTGTCATCATTTATTATAATTTTTAATGATTTTATATAGCTAATATATATTTTATATGAATTTTATTATAGCCAATCATATAAATATAGGTAGTTTAGATATATAATGAAATTATATTGAACTCATCATAAAACATATATACTAAAATGTTTTGTTTTTCTACCTATAAATAACAATGATTCCAAAACATTAACCGTTGTATCATTATTGTATGTATGCGTAAAAATTTGTTTATGCAAAAATTATGGTTTTAAATGTAATAATCCTACCCGCCATGCATCAAATTTTATAAATATTTTAATATATTTGTTATAGATATTTTTTACTAAATTTTATTTTCATTAATGATATATTTTATGTATTTTATATAAATTTTGAAAGCTAATTTAACATTTATGCAATATATATATATATATATATTAATATTCAAATTTTTAAAACAATAATTTTATTAGCAATAACTCGTATTCACTTCACACTTCACATACATGTCATTTTTTATTCATATTTATATAGTATATCATTTTATTTTTTAGTTTAATATATTGTATATTTCATTAAAAATAGTAATTTTAATAGAAATAATTCACACTCACCTAACATGATATATATATATATATATATAGATGTTAATTTAAATTCATTTTTATATATTATATCACTTTATTTTATAGTTAATAAAATATTTTAAATTTTGATTTTGGCTATATTATTTATTTTTATTCAATAATTTTATCATTATTTTAACTATTGTAAAAGGTGGTAACTTTCGTATATACATTATTATTCAATTGATTTGATGTTAAATTGATTATACATTTATATGAAATAAATTAAATCAATAGAAATAACTTGAACCGGTTTATAGATAACCGGCGGTTTACACTAAATCAATTTAACATCTATAACATCTAATATACATATTTTTTTATTTTTTTATAAATTTATATACTGAGAACTTTTTGTAAATCTACTATATGAATATAGATTGTAGCGCAAAGAATATCTTACTCTGTAACAGAATCTCCCGCCCATTTTCTTCTTTTTCCACTTCGTCTTCAACCTTTCGATCTCTTAAACATCATTCTTGACTACTTTCTCTCTCTCTCTCGTTCAAGAAAATGCACTCAATCGCATTTTATTGCTTCGTCGTTCTCTCGTTAGGTGCCTTAGTTTTCGCGCGAAGTATCTCAGCGACAACCATCGGCGTCACATACTCGACTCCAGCCTCCATTTCCGGATCTGTTATGCTATCTCCGGATATAATCGCCGCGAAGATTGTTTCTATGGAGATTCCGGCGGTGAGGCTCCTCGATCCTAATCCGGAGATGATTCGTGCGTTCGCGAATACCAACGTAGCACTGTTCATCTCCGTTCCAAATCCTCAGGTTCCTCTCTTTGCCTCAAACATTTCGATCGCTATGGATTGGATACGCACCTATGTAGAACCTTTCTATCGTCAGACAAAGATCTCAATAATTTCCGTCGGAAACGACGTGATTTCTTCTTCTCCGAACGTTTCTCCGGCTTTTCTCCTTCTAGCCATAGAGAACGTTCAAAAATCTCTTGAGCATCTGAGCATCAATGAGATTTCAGTATCGACCACATTTTCATTCTTCAATGTCATCACGACAGCATTTCCTCCGTCTTCGGCGCAATTTCAGCAACCAACCGGTGAAATGATGATCAAACCGATTCTGAAGTTTCTTGAAAGAACGAGATCTCCATTCCTAATCAATATTGATCCGTACAATACATACCGTGCATTTTTCATGTTGCCAATAGGATTTGCTCTGTTTGAAAATTGCCCTTTCAAATATACCGTAATCTCTTTGAGCTAATGAGTGATGCTATATTCAATTCACTTGCTGTTATGGATCAAAAGAATCTTGCAGTGATTTTAGCGGAAGTGGGTTGGCCTAGTAGTGGGATTGATTCTACGGAAGTGGACGCAACATTGATGCAGAGTGAAATGTTTTTAAAAGGATTGATAGATCACTTAAGCAAAAAAGGTAGAGTTTCAGAGGTTTATATATTCAATCTCGTAGATCAAGATGATGCTAAGGAAGGTATGAATTGGGGTTTATTGTATCTGAATATGACTGACAAATTCAAATTGAAGCTACCGACAAAATCAGGCGGTTTGTACAGCAAGAAAAATGGGATTTTGATTGCTTTGGGGCTGATTGGGTTAACCATCGTATTGTTCGGTTTCAGAAAGTGCTATAACCTCCTTAGAAGATGATAATGTGAGTATATGACCCAATGGTGTAACATGTTTCATTTTACTTGTGTTTTAGAGTTTCATATTCCAAATTGAACAATCCACATTCTAGCTCTCACAATATTCTACGTTGGTCCAAAAGTATGAACAGATTTTCTATGAACAATATTTTGTGTCCAACTTGTTCTTATCCTCTCTTTTTATTTGCTTCTACATAATAGAATAGATTGCATACACCACGAAAGTTAAAAATAACTTAAAGGCTAGTAGCATTTTTCTAATAATGAATCGTAAGTGTTATTAACAAGTAATGAGTTTTTTTTTTTTTTTTAAATATATAATTTTCCATATCGAAGTGTTAGTTTCCATTTAATTTTTATTTTTACATTCCATTATATAATTTACGTTTTCCTCTTACTCTGCTTTCTGAATTTTTTTTATTTAAATTTAAATACTTGGTCCAACATAGATAAATAGTAATGCATGCGGCAAATAACTTATAATTGTTTTACACATCATGTTAAACTTATTATTTTCTGCAATTTTAGAATACTAGAAACCAACCAAAAAGTATAAAACATTTGAAATTCTTGTTTTTCAAAACAAACAAATTGATGAATATTTTATATTTATTATTTTCACATATAAGCTCAAACTTGTTCGAGTCCAAGAAAGAGCCCATGAAAATTCCAAAAACTAAAGTAAAAAACTCGCGGTTAGAATTTGGATAGAGTTTGTGGCGGCTAGGATCAGTTCTTTTGTGATGGTTTCTGGCTCATTGAGATGGAGGATTTGATTTCTTATCTTCTTGTAGATTTTGTTCTTATGGATTTTTATTCTCTTTTTTGCTCTAGAACAACATGTGATATGTAAAAGTTTCTTTTTCATTTTCAAATGAAATACTAACATCCTTACCCAAAAAACTCTTTTGTTATATATATATATATATATAGAGAGAGGTGGACCTCCTACAAGAGGGGTGGGTTCAATTAAACCCATTAAGTTTTAATTTTTTAACTAAATGATTTAATCAAGACTAAGTTATGTATATTCAAGCCTAAGTTATGTATGTATATGACTAATGAAACCTCAAAGATAATTTAATTTGACCAATGGAACCGCAAAGATTTGACCCCACCCGCCATTCTTTATAAGTTTCTTGTTCCTTTGTTAATAAATTCCACTATTGTGGCTTTGAAACAAATCACATTTTATATATACTTTCTAATCATATTTTAGTTAAATGGAAAAGTCACAACCCAATATTTAGTAAAAGAGGTATTGTCCAAATTTGTAAAATAACTAAAGCCCAATAATCTAATCTTCTAAATTAACTTAATTAATCTAAAACTTTAAATCATTATCTTCATTTTTCTTAGTTTTACTGAATTAAATTTTACATCAATTTTTTCTTTTATATCTCGATCCTCTTAAATTCATATATATGTTAAGGTTTTAGTTTTGTTTTATGGGATTCTAAATCAATTAGTTACTTTTTAGTTGTATACTATATATATTAGATTAGATTAGTGATTAACTTTTGAATGATTGTTTAATATGTTTTATGGAAAAAGATGTATTCCTCAAGCTACATAACAGAGAAAAGAACGAAACGCATGATGTTACTCGACTATCTTCTCCATCGTCTCACTTGCTCTCCTCTCTTATTATGACATCAAGTTTTTCTAAAGAAGAGCTCAATATATAATATACCATGTAAACTCAAAGTTACCTTTAAAATGGCTTCTCAAATGTTATTATAGAGATTTATAATGCTCATTTTTTTTTTTGATATTGACCATCATCTATATTTTATTATTTATTTATTTTTAAAATATTAGAAATTAAACCCGCGCATTCGCGCAAATAGTTATAGAATTTTTTAATATACACAAATTTTATTTTAAAAAATTAGCTGGCTATGTGGAAATATTTAATTGATTATTGCATTGGTCTGATAAAATCTTCTCATTAAAAGGTTTGAAATGTAACAATCCGTTTTAGTTATAAAAAAAATTGTGACAAAAATGTGAGAATAATCTTCTATGTTTATCAGATTTTTTCAAATTAACTAAATAATTTATTTGAGGAAGAAATTGTTATATAATTTTTCAGTTGCTTAACTTTTTACTAAAAGAATCTATTGAGATTTTCGTGTTTTACTATTTATTGTTATTGTGACTGTATTAGATCCATTAATATAAAGACTTACCTTATTAGATTAAAAGAATAGTTCAACAATACAATATTTATTAATATATGAAACATTTTTAATTCCATGTTTAGTATTTAATATGTAATCACTTACAAAATAAAATAGTATACATTCAACACCTGTAAGTTAAATTCTTAACAAAATAATTCAAACGGTATTATATGTCAAGTGTAACATTTCTTGTTTAAAAAAACAATTCATAATTATTATAACTAATATTCTTAAAATGAATTAAAAGCAATCTTCTTCCTCATAAATTTTCAGCTAGTTTTTCTTCGTTGAATTTTCTGACATGAAAAATCATTGCTTTAAATTGTTATAAAGTTATAATATGTCATACTATTAGCTGGTTTTTTTTTCAAAAAAACTAAATGTGACATGGCCGTAATTATTTTTTTCAAGGCCATAAATTTATCACGTAATATTGTCCATAACACTGCCTTTTATGTTATTGTGGGAGAGAAAAAAAAAAGCAGTTTCAAAAATAATGTTATAAATTAAAATTGAAACCTTGAAGACCAAAAAAGCCATAAAATGCACTATTTGGAAAAAAATAAACAAAGTGTTTTTTGGTGCAAATAAGTTGCAACTCTTTTTGACTTCGTTACAAAGTGTCATTTATTACTTGTCAAATTTTTGAGGAATGATGCTTGCTATTAGCATTTTGTCATTTACTATGAGATTTATAATAAAATTAATTGATTTTTGGTTCATAAAATTTTTTTATGCCAGACCATCGATCTCATTATTGAAGTATGACATGACACAACCTTTTTGATGGAATTTGTTAAGATGAGAAGTTTAGATTTATATGATGAAGAAGTTTTGCTACATTTGTATTGCACCTTCGGGAAAGACATTGTATCGTTTTTTGTCTGTTGACATATAGAATCAATCAGAGAATCAAAATTCAAAGTGAAAATCATTGAAAACCGGAAACGGAGACAGAACTACGGGATGAACATATAATTGTAAGAGTCAAAAGAATATATACAACAAAATTCATGTCTATGGTATCATCCTTCTTCTTCTGACTTGCATTAAGAAAAATGGTTTGACTTGCAATAAACAAGCAAGGATGAGAAGTCATAACAACAACAGGTTTTGGGACGTGTCCTGATCCGAACTGAAAAAGCGATTACCATTATTTTACCATAATCATTATAACATAACCACTGATATAAAATCAGTATAACTATGAAATTACAACAACAAAGCGTACATGTTAAACTTTTCATAGAATTATGCGGTGTCAATCGATTATTGTAGAAGTCAATTTTATGTTGCATGAATCATGAATGAAGCTGTTTTACTTCGAGAAAAAGAAAATAACGGTCTCGTGACTGTTATAACCTATCGGAAGCCCAAGCTAAATTTTGATTGAGGCCGTTACAAATTGGTTAAGATACACGTGGCATCACCACAGAGAACAAAACCCAAGTTTTATTATATGTATAATAATTTTGGCAAAACATATATTGATAGGATATTTAATTAAAATTAATTTGTGATTTGAACAATTTTTGGTAGGCAATGAAATTTATACCAAAATGCCCTTATAATTTAACACATTATTGAAATAAATAAAAAAACGTGAATTTTGTAATTGATTATAGAAATTTTATAATGGTGACAAAAAAATGAAGTGACCAAAAAAAAAGAAATTTTATAATGTTTTTATTTGTTATGAGAATTTTGTAATAAAATTCTATAACATTAAGTGATATTCACATAAAATTGCGATGTTTAATTTCAAACTTGAATGAGACATAATTTATTCGAAAACCTATTGGCGAAGATATTAAATGTACATAAAATCGCATAGATTTTTAAGAAATAGCATTTTAACATATTATATTATGCACTTTATGATTCATTATTTGAAGATTTTAGCAGATTTTAGCATGTTGTTAAACACTTTCCATCAAATTTTGTTACAAAGGTGTAAATGTATATGAATTTTATTCAAGTGAAACAAGTATGTGCACATTAATTTCGTGTGAATGATAAATTGCATACGTGAATGAAATATATTCACGTGAACGAAATATGTGTTCAAATGTTGTTTTTGTGAATGGTGAAGTTTTATCTATGAATGAAATTGATTCACGTCAAGCAAATATGAGCTAAAAAAATGTTACTATGAATAATGAAGTTGTATATGTGAATCAAACCCATTCACGTGAGCAAATATGTGCTCAAAAGTTTTCTATGTGAACGAGATCAATGTATCTCTGGGCGAATCTTACTTGTGTGCATATATTAGGGCTGGACATATAAATCGAAACCTGAAATCTAAACCGAACCCAAACAGAAAAAACTAAAACCAAAACCGAACCGTTTTTTCAAATAACCCGAACATTTCTTATATATCTCAATTCGAAAAACCGAATCTGAATTGAACCAAAATCTGAAGTTATAACCGAAAGATTTGTATATATATATGCGTGTGTGTGTGACTATATATGTAATTTTCATCGAATAGTTAGGATTTTAGGTAGAAAAAATAGATTTTTAGTAAGGTAAATCGGATATTTATGAGTTTTTGTCCGATATTTTGGTTTTTGATTTGATTAACTTGGATTTTAGTTAAGTTGTTCGGATAATTTGGATTATAACGGATATTTTGGATTTTCGGTTCCATATCAGGTCCTAATAAAAATGGAAAAAAACAAAACCGAACCCGAATAGAACCGAACCGAATTTTTAAATAACCCAAAACGGTTCTTATATGCCCCTAACAGAATAACCCAAAATCTGAATTATCCGAACCGAAAACCAAACGCCCATCCCTAGCATGTATAGGTGGAGATGATTTAAACCACTATTTGTGAATTTAAACTACGAATAAGTATAATTTGTATAGGTGGAACTGATTTGACTCAAATATGGACTATGAATCACACAACCTAAAGTTTTCATTCAATTTTTCAAGAACAATTTGAACTAATACAACTATCCCATGTAAATGTTATTGAATAACATGTAAACAAAATCTCAAAACATCAAATACTGCATTTAAAATGATTTACAATGACCAGACAATTAACATCTTTGGAAAAATCACCTGTGTATTTGCCTTCAACGAAAAAGGAGTTTTACCTAGCTTTTGTGTGCGGTGCATTCAGCTCTCCAATATTCAAGATCGTAAATTGTTCTCCGTCATTATTTTTGAAATCAATTTGCAGTAGTATCACAAAATAAATTAATGTTAACATATGTTTAAATGAAGGAAACAAATACAAAACTCAAAAAGTCAACTACATAAAAACAAAAGATTTGTATTGACACAGAAGTATAACACATTACACACCTCAACCATTAAGAAAAAATTAAAATGTTAACTTTTATCCTAACATATAAAATTTAGACACAGAAATGTTTATTACATAGAATTCAAATTAACCGTTCAGCAAGAAAATCATATAAACCTATTTAACCCATACCAAATATTCAAAGAGAGGAACCCAAATAAAAAATCAAAATGATAGTTAATAGACGAACGATGAAACTATCAAATGAAGTTAAAAGTCAAATCCACAAACGACGAAACTATCTAATGATAACTATAAGAAGAACAAACACAATTGAATATGCAAAACCTAGAAAGTCTCTGACATTTGGAAACGACTTAACCCACACTACAAGAAAGCAAGGAGAGTTCTGACCGAGTTACTGACGGCTTAAAATCCGTCAGTAATTATTGACGGCATAGTGACGGAAATATGACAGAATGTGTCCGTCAGAAATTCCGTCACTTATTACTGACGGATTTTGGTCCGCCTTATTACTGACGGATAAATGACGAGTTTCTAAGGGCTATTTAGTGACAGATATATCTGTCACTAATCCGTCACAAAGTCCGTCAGTTTATGTTACCGGTACAAAATAGCCGTTTCGAGCTGTTTCCAACAGATATATTCGTACTTACTGACGGATATATCCGTCACAAATCCGTCAGATATGTTTTCTATAAAAACCAGGGGCTTCATTCTCAATTCACAACATCACAAACAATCCTAAAACAATTTCTACTCCATATTTTCGATCTTGGATGGATGGTGAACGGATGAATGAAGACACAAACCTTTTAAACGACGAATATGCACGTGGCGTTTGCGAATTCATGGCGATCGTATGTCGACAACCGGAGGCACAAAATAGTCGTAAGTTAAAATGTCCATGTACTTTATGTCGGAATTCTCATAATATCATAATAGATTTAGTATGGAATCACTTGTATTGCAATGGATTTATGCCGGGGTATAAGATTTGGTATTCACATGGAGAAAGGCCTGCTGATATTGGTAGTAGTAGTAGCGCTAGCGAACCATTGGCCGATAGGATAGAGGAACATAGAACATAATTAGGTTTTGGGGCACCTACAGTTCAAATGGTTAATGATGTGTATAGAGAAACTATAGAAACGGCGCAGGTTTCAAATGAAGAACCTAATTTAGAAGCAAGACGGTTTTTTGGTATGTTAGATGCAGCAAATCAGCCATTATATAGAGGATGTAGAGATGGTTATTCATCTTTATCCGTTGCAAGTAGGTTGATGGGGATAAAGATAGATTATAATTTGGTTGAGGATTGTGTTGATGCAATAGCGAAGATGATGAAGGATATCTTTCAAGAGGATAACAATGCTCCAGGATCATATTACGAGATACAAAAACTTGTGTCGGAACTTGGATTGCCTTACCAGGTTATAGACGTGTGCATCGACAACTGTATGATCTATTGGAGACGCGATGAAACTCGTACACGTTATCGATTTTGTCGGAAACCAAGGTATAAGGATACATGAGGTATTGTTTATGTGCCTTACAAGAGGATGTGGTATTTGCCACTAACAGATATGTTGAAGCGGTTGTATCAGTCTCAGAGAACAGATGCGGCAATGAGATGGCATGCTGAGCATAGATTTGATGGAGAGATTACACATCCTTCTGATGCAGAAGCTTCGCGTCATTTTCAGACTACATATCCGGATTTTGCATACGAGAAACGTAACGTTTATCTTAGATTAAGTACAGATGGATTCAACCCTTTTGGGAAACGTGGTAGACATTACTCTTTGTGGCCAGTAATATTGACACCTTACAACTTGCCGCCATCTTTGTGTATGAACCGAGAGTTTCTGTTTCTCTCTGTGCTTGTACCAGGGCCCGATCATCCAAAACNCTTGTACCAGGGACCGATCATCCAAAACGAGCGCTTGACGTGTTATTGCAACCCTTAATACATGAGTTGAACATATTATGGGAACATGGGGAGGAGGTCTATGATGTGTCGCTACAACAAAATTTTAAGATGCGTGCAGTCCTTATGTGGACTATAAGCAATTTCCCAGCTTATGGAATGTTATTTGGATGGACAACTCACGGGAAACTAGCATGTCCATATTGTACCGATGACACCAACTCATTTCAGCTGAAGAATGAAATAAAAACATGTTGGTTTGATTGTCACCGAAGGTTTTTGCTCCAAAATCATCCATATCATCGATCAACTACGTTATTCACGAAGAAAAGATGTGTTCAAGTTCCACCAACTGAATATGAAGGCACTGAGTTATTAACGGACATGGAAATGTCTATGGGTCAGGAGATAATCACAATTGGCACAAGAAAAGCATATTCTGGGATTTGCCTTATTGGAAGACGCATTTGTTGCGACATAACCTAGATGTGATGCATATTGAGAAGAACTTTTTTGACAACATAATGAACATTATTCTAAATGTGCAAGGGAAGACGAAAGACAATCTGAATTCTAGATTAGACTTGCCTGATATTTGTTGTCGACCTTAGCTTCACATCACGGAAGATGGAACGTGTCCAATTCCAGCGTTTAGGTTATCTAAGGATGCGAAGGATGAGTTCTTTGACTGGATAATTCATAGGGTCAAATTCTCCAATGGGTATGCATCTAACCTAAGGAATTGTGTTGATATCGAAGAAGGAAAATTCATTGGAATGAAGAGCCATGATTGTCNAGTGATGTAACGCCTTCTTCCATTTGCGTTTACATATCTCCTACCGAGAAATGTCCACGAGGCCA
>OVBE01003225.1:0-27625 GCA_900406425.1 Iberis pinnata
AGAGATTTTAATTTGCGGTTTGCATTATTCGGTCTGTAATATTCTTTTAAGTCGTTTTAAAGTCTGTACAATTAACCAACTCATACAACGGTCCTAACTTCTTTCTTACCTATCTCGGAAATTATCTCGTTTAACCTCGGAAATATGTTCCAAAGGATCGGAGTATGTTTCCGTGGTTCGACTGAGTTAAATTTCGAGAAAGGCGTAATATCCTCGTTTTTGGTCAAAGGGGGTTGACCGTAAACGGGGTGTTACATGTATGAACATGAGAAGCAGAGGACCAACAGACTTAATCCCCATCGTTGAAGATATCCGAGCTCTTGAACGAGAATACTCTCGGGCGAGACGTGAACAAGAACATGTGGAACACTTAAGGAGGTTGGACTTAAAAATGAAGACAACATTGAACGAGATAACCAACACACTATTGGTGCTGGTGACAACCCAAACACTCACACCATTCGTCATGGAATCAACCCACCTGCAGTTCAGAACAACAACTTTGAGATCAAGCACAGCTTGATAGCAATGGTGCAGGGGAAAAACTTCCATGGTCTGCCTATAGAGGATCCACTCAATCACCTCAACGAGTTTGATCGCTTCTGCAGCCTCACGAAGATCAACGGTGTGAGTGAAGGCGCTTTTAAGCTGCGTCTCTTCTCATTCTCTTTGGGAGAAAAAGCACATCAATGGGAGAAGTCTCTTCCCATGAATTCAGTCACCACTTGGGATGCTTGCAAGAAGGCTTTTCTTACCAAATTCTTCTCCACCTCTCGCACAGCAGGACTGAGGAATGACATTTCTCGTTTCGCATAGCAGAACGCTGAAACCTTCTCTGAAGCATGGCAACGCTTCAAGAACTACACTATGCAGTGCCCCCATCATGGTTTCAGCAAAGCATCACTCCTCAGCACACTCTATCGTGGTGCTCTACCAAAGATAAGGATGTTGCTTGACACCGCAAGCAACATAAACTTCCTAAACAAGAGTGTCGATGAAGGATGGGAGCTTGTGGAAAACCTTGCTCATTCTAATGGGATATAAAGTGAAGACTATGACCGCACACCTCGAGGTGGTTTTGCAAAAGATGATAGCACAAAGAAGGATATAAAAGCTCTGAACGAGAAGTTGGATAGGATACTACTGGGACAACAACACCAAGTCCACTTCATCACAGATTACAAGCAACTTCAGATTCAAGCTGGGGAAGTTAACCAAGAAGAGGAGATATGTTATGTGCATAATCAAGGTGGATATAACAAAGGGTTCATAAAATACTCCAACAACCTTGGTCTTTCTTACAGAAGCAACAATGTCGCTAACCCTTAAGACCAAGTGTATCCACCGTAACCACAGAAGAACATTCAACCATTCGTCAACTACAATCAGAACCGTGGTTTCTTCCCAAAGCAACAACAGCAAAATAGTTTTCAACAACCACAACATCAACATGCTGGTGCACCTCCTAGTTTCACATCTAACCAACCTCAAGCTCAACCATACAACATCGAAGCTATGTTACAACAACTTCTTCAAGGTCAAGCCAATAGTGCCATGGAGACATTAAAGAAATTTGGTGAAATTCAACACATGATGGATTCTTCATTCAATGCCATCTATGCGAAGCTTAAAACTATCAACTCCAGGGTCACTACTCTCGAAGGCAATACAACATCCACTTATGCTTCTACAACGGGTCAACTTCCAGGAAAGTTTGTGCAAAACCCAAAGGAGTATGCTCATGCTAATGCCATCTATCTCGGGAATACCATTAACAATCCTCCTCAAATTTCCACTACTGTTTGCACTGAGGGCAGTGTGATTCAAGTTGGCGGGGGGGATTTGAGTTCAAACGTAGTTGAAACTATGGATTATGAAGAACTTGTTCTTGTTGATAAGTACTCTACTTCAAAGGAGAATGCAACGCCTTATGATCCACCACCTTATGTTCCAAGATTGCCATTCCCATCACGTTTTAAGAAAGAGATCATGGCGAAATACCCATATATCTTTGAGAAACCTATGAAGGAAGAGATAACTCAAGAAGTGTTGGAACCAATTGTCGAGTGCAATGTTTTGATAACTGATGACTCTAAATTTTCATGGGTTTTACATATCATTTAGCATCAATTCTGAGGTCTTTAGGCATGCATACATCAAATTTATAGTTGATTTTAGTAAGTTTGTGATTTTTAGAACTTTTGCATTATAATTTGCATATGCACGCATTTTGGAGATTTTTCAGAACTTTCAGGATATTTCGGGAAGGATTTGTGAGATTTCAGAAAAGGAGCACTTAACATGGAATGGAGCAGCACTTAGTGTGGAATGGACTGGCACCAAAACTGGATATATCTCCTCTCTGCCTGGATCGATCTCGATTATCACACAGATCGATCTCACCACTTCATCTAGATAGATCTGAGATAGATCTCACTACTTCATCTGGATCGACTCACGGCCTCATATGGATCGATCTCACCAGCCCAGATCGATCCCATCACACTCACCTAGATCGATCTCTCTCTGTCTCTCTCGGGACAACTCGTGAGTTTCTGAAGAAGCAAAGGAAGTGCATGTTATTGAAGCAAGGCTAAGAAGGAAGCAAGAATGGATCGATCTCAGCCCAAGCATGCCTAGATTGATCTCACTCTTAAACGCGTCTCACCTCATATCAATCTTGACCCTTACGTCCAAGCTCTCAACACTTCAGATCGATCACACACTAGCTCAAGCTCCGACCCGACCAACTCAATTATGGATAGCACCTGAACCAAGGCCCAAGATCCAAGACAATGATTAGCTTTTTGTCTCTATTGCGAATTGGGGCTTTTCTCTGAACACTATAAAAGCCCTAATTCGCCTCCTTTTGAAGAAGCTTAGTTTTTCTTTCCTTTTTAGGTTTTAGTCTTAGGTTTTCATTTTCTTTGTTGTTCTTCATGTTCTTGGTGTAAAAACTAGATTTCTTTTAAGTTTCAAGTTAATCTTCTATTTTTCCTTTACTTTCTTGCTTAGCTTTAGGTTGCTGTTTAGTTGGTGCTTGTTGATTTTCATTTTAAGCTTTTAATCTCCTGTTTTAAGTTTGTTCTTCATCTCTGTTTTATTGTTTCACTGTTGTTCTTAGTTTCTGGATTTGTGTTCTTGCTGTTCTTCATCTATTTAACCCTAGATCTGCATGTTTAGCCTTGAAGTCATGATTTATGTTTTCTCTGTTTTCGTTTCCATGAGTAGTGAGTAGTCCATCAAGTTCCTGAGGATGGGGTAGACTAGGTTGATCTCTTGATTCCACCTTAGTACCTAAGTTATATGTCTTTAATTAAATCACTTATGTTTCACCTGCTCGTAATGATGATTTTTATTTTATCCTGGGAAGGACTGAAAACCCGCTTTTAGGCCCTTCAACACCTGACGGTGATTCATTGAAGGTGTCCGGAACTAGGTGATTTCAGAGATTCGTTTCCCCTTCTAAGGGATTAGTTGTTTGGTAAGCTTATTGACTATAGTAGGTTGTTGTTCATGCCTGCTTAGTAGTTACCGTCTATAATGGGAGTTAAGTCTGTGATTGTTTTGCTTGAAATTGATTGCCAATGGATTGGAATTGGTTGTTTATATTGCTACTGTCTAGGGATTAGATCATTGTATGAGGTATGTTAGGTACTTAGGTAGTTCATGATGGATCCTTAGTACCATTGTTCTCAGGAACTGCTTCACATTGTTTACATATTTTACTCTCTTTGCTTTTTCTCTGTTTTTGCATCTTAGTCTTTTATGTTTCGTTTCTTATGTTTATGCACTTTACTTCCAGTATGTTCACTGCACTTAAGACCTTTTAAGAAAACCACCATTTTTAATACTTATCTTGACTTTAAAGCATCCATTGCATTCCAGATTGATTAGTACACTCCCATTTGGATTGATAACTCATCTATACTACAATTATGGGTAATTGATACCCCAGTAGGAACTAAAAATCCTACTATCAATAACAGAGAAGCAAGAGGATCCTGGTTCATTCACCTTGCCATGCTCGCTAGAACCCCTGACCTTTAACGAATGCCTATGTGATTTAGGAGCGTCGATCAACCTAATGCCTTTATCCACTGCCAAGAAGCTTGGATTCGCCAAGTTCAAAGCTTCCAATGGCAGATAGATCAATTAGGTATCCTATCGGCATCCTAGAAAATTTACCCATCAAGATCAAGGATGTAAAAATATCCACAGACTTTGTGGTATTGGAAATGGATGAAGAACCGAAGGACCCATTGATATTTGGAAGACCATTTTTAGCAACAGTTGGAGCTGTAATCAACGTCAAGAAAGGTCATATCAAGTTTAATGTAGGAACAAGTCCAAAGATGATTTTCAACATCAGGAGCAAGACAAATAAGCTTACCATCCAAGAGCAGCTATTCTCAATCAAGGAGAAGAACGAGAACAACGATGAAGATGGGTACTCAAGCAGTGATTCAACTGAAGATGAATTGGGGAAGGATCCAACCCATTTTATAGTGCATCATGAAGCTTTCAGGCTTATTAAGGAACCACATAAAAGGATTCCTACGGAGTTAGAGGAAATCAGAATATTGGTGATGTCAACTGATGAGAAAAATCTGAAGGGTCCATGAAAAGGAAGTCCTGATTTCAAACGTCAACCTGAATGTGTACCACCTCAGAAACCACCTTCAGACACTCCAATCTCTGAAAAATGTTTGGAACCTCATACTCGAACCATGGAAATCAAGAATGGAGACCAAGTGTTTCTACTCAACACAAAGTTCATGTACTATCTGGGGAATGTGGATCCACTATGCTCTAAGAAATTCATGATTAAAGAAATCATGTCTGGTGAAGACATCATACTTGCTGTAGAAGTTGATGAAGAGTCGAAGCTGAACTACAAAATCGATCACCACGGTGATGATAGAGTCATCTAAAAAAAAACCTTGGTTCTCTTTAGGGAACTGTCTCAGGGTCACTAATCTTAAAAACATGAAGTCAAGCTTAGTGACTTAAAACAAACTCACTTGGGAGGAAGTCCCATGTCTATCTCTGTATGTATTCAATTTCAATTCTTTTTATTTCAGTACTTCGTTTAATTCATTTTAGTTTTCATATGGTTTTGGTGTCTTAGGTACTTAGGGGATACATTTCAGGCACTAAGCATTGAGATAAAATGAGGGATGGATTAGCTCGAAACTTTGGATCGAGCCACAACAACATTATGATCGAGCCATGCCTAAAGCATGCTCGAGCCAACTCTCACAATGAGATCAAGCCATGACACAACATATGGCCGAGCCGCAACAACATTATGATCGAGCTATTTTTAAGCACCATCGTGCCGAAAAATTCCCATCGAGCCATATACTTCAAATCGATCAAACAAGCATTTCCACTTGCCTCAACACTTGCCCACTACTCACCTCATGCCAAGAAGTGTCCTCTCACCTTTCCAAGATTTCCCAACAAAACTCTTACACCTCCATCACTCCCATGTCCCTTCTTTAAACATCCTCCACATACCACCCCTTTGAACCTCACCCATATGTTTCTTCTCACCACTCCTCTCTACCACACACTAATTTAGACCAAGGAGCTTATATAAGGGAGTTCCTCACCTCTTAACTCATCATCACTTTAAATAATTCAAAATACTCGTTCATATTTACCATTCTATGATTGCTTCGTGTCTCTCCAAAATCCTCCCGAAGCTTTTAAGACTCGCCCAAATCGGTTTTAGTCCTTTCTTTCTTGAAAATTTTCTAAAATTTGAAACGGTATTTCAATCACAAACTATTCGGTTTGCTCGAGCTTAACTTGAATTCCTAGATTCCTGAAATTTTGGGTTACTACACTTTCTAATACGCGAACTTGGTTTCTCTAAATCATCTTTTTAAAGTCTATCTCTAACTGATTTTTTTTTAACTTGATCTTGGTCGTCTCAGGTACATGTCGTATAGAGGAATGTCTAGCATCTCACACGGAAAATCAGTCGAAGAAATTTACGGGAGGTTGATGCAATTAAACTTCACATGATCGAGGTTTCCTGATACAGAAACTCAGAGCACCCTTGGTATCTTGGAAGAAGTCTAAGACATACTGGAGGATATGAGGATATCCAGCATGCTCACCATGAATCTTGAAGCCTATCGAAAGCCGACTTGCATGTTCCTGGCTTCTCTGGAAGTTACCTATTGCTATGAAGCTGATAGAACTGTTGGAGGTTTTATAACTTTTAAGGACTTGGATGACAAAACCAACAAATTAACCTTCGGCCAATTATGGGGTATCTACGGCTTTTGCTGCAAGATATCAACCAAACATATTTGACAGGGTCCCGGAGGAGATAGAGTTAGTTTTGGGAGAGATAGCGGCCGACAATTTTAGACCCGGAAAGACAAAAATCTCGTGCATTCGCCACCCAGCGATTAGATATGTGCAACAAATCTTAGCTAATTTGTTCTACTCTAGAAAAGACACTAATATCATATTGGCCGAAGAGATAGACTACCTATGCTTGGGTCTCCATATACATATTTACGACTCTTTGTAGAACGATAACTTGTTTCCCCGCGCTTCTGAGCTGAGACCTTGCCCCCTCAAGTTATTCTTGGAACAACTGTTGACATTCAAGAACCCTAACTGGGGCTCAAGAGGTAGGATGAGTCCCTAATTAAGCATTGGAGGGTGGATAAAACTCATTTTCAAGTATACTCAGGGACCGCTTGGTGGAAATCCTTTGCCATCAAAACTAATGGACATGGACTACCTAACGGAAACACGGTTCATAGTGGGGAGCTTAAACTCCCAATTCTGATATCTATTCCAACTGACGTTCTTCACCAAGGGAATATTTCTACTCCTAAACCGCAAGTGGGTTGCTTTTGACAGAGCTGAGAATCTTGAATTCTGCCACGACATTTACAACACAAGGGGAATCATCTCAACAGTGACACATATGGGATTTTTTGTGGACACCCTTGCGACTCTCTACCTAGATGACCACTCGTTCAACTAGGGTAACTGAGGTCCACCTTCACCCACTTAACCATTGTAAAATGTCGTTCCATATGCATTTGCTTATGTTTCCTCTATTTCCGCTAGCTCTTTAAGTGTGTTTATGCTTTTCGCTTTTGTCCAACCCCTGAGTCCATTTTCGAATTTAGGTTACATAAGAACTGTGTAATTCAGGTTTGGGGGAGGATTCAAGGGACTATCACTAATGAAGTTTTCTGTTTGTTCTTTTATCTCCATCTTTGCATAGTATTTACATAGCATCTAAGCATAGAAAAACCATACAAATTTGAAAATTTTCGAAAATTATTTTTCAAAAACAGAGTGTTCATATAGATGCATCTAGGATGTTAGATTTATAGGTTGTTCATTTGAATATGAAACTAGGAAGATGATAACCTTGTAAATATGTTTTTTTCTCAGAAAATGTAAGTGCCCTGGTTATTAGTTGTCTAATGCAGCTTGAACTAGTCTGAAATAAAACTTGCATGATCATTTATCCCCTGAAGCATGTTGTGATTTAAAGTTTTCTCTTATCTATTAGAACTTGAATTTGAATGTATAATTATCATGTTTGTGTGCTGAATATGAACTCAAGGATAGTATATACATATTTGGGTTATCTTCTACCATTTACCACTCTTGTTAACCCAAGTAGAATCCCTACCCTTGAACCTTTCCTTTTTTCAAGCCATGAATTTACTACTGAGTGGCAGGTCTTTTATGGAATGAGTTTGGTAGAACGTGTTAGGTTTGAACTGATAGGAATAGGTTCTCATGTAGTTCTAGTCCATGCTTTTTGGACTAGATAGGACTAGGTGGGATTCAAGTTTGGATGTTGGTTTGGGTGGAAATGAATGAAAGGGTATTGGTAGCTGGAAAAAGGAAGGGTAAAGTAAGAACCTTATGAGAGGAATGGAAAAAGAATCAGAATATTATAGTAGAAAGTTTGGGGGAACAATCGTATGAAAAAGAAGTCTGGCTAGTGCAGATTAAGAAAAGTATATGACAATGGACTGAAAAGGGGTACAACCCAGAAAGATAGTGTGAATAAAAAAGGTCAAAAGCCATAAGAATTTAAGTAAGTAAGTTCCTGAAAAAACTAGCAGTCTTTTAAGAAAGAAACCTCTCCTAAGTGTAGTTAAAAGAAAAGATGATTAGGGAAAAATTGTAAACAAGTAAGATCACTTCAAGTTTCAAAAGGGTAAATTTAGGACCTCCAACTGGGTAGAATTGGGAAACTTAGGTTTCATTAGCATTTGGTAGATTAGGTTTTATTTCTGTATGCGTCTAAGTGTTCTTACCTTTAGCCTTCTGCTAAAGCTCATTCCCTTTTGAGAGAACCTTTATTCTGAATCATTAACCATTGCATGAAGGGGTCATCTTTACTCCTTAACATGTCCTTTGACCAAATGTGTTCATTGAACGCACATGACTTGATCCATGGTTCATGATTAATGAATGTTAAAGGGGCAAACATATTTTGGTTATGAGTTCCCACTTTCAACCTCTCACCCAGAGTTATGAGTTACTTGCTTGAGGGAAAGCAAGTATTTAGTTTGTGGAAGTTGACGACTCTGTATTTTCATGGTTTTTAGAAGTCATTTAGCATCAATTTTTAGGTCTTTAGGTGTTCATACATCGCATTTTTAGATGTTATTGGCAAGTTTGTGACTTTTAGGGATTTTTGCATTAGCATTTGAATATACATGCATTTTAGAGATTTTTCAGGACTTTAAGGAGTTTCAGGATGATTTGTGAGAATTCAGAAGAGGAACAGAAAATGCATGGAACGGAACCAGCTCAAGCGCAGTTCAAGACATGAATTAGCCAGAACGACAAGCCAAGACAAAGATAGCCAGACCACATCTCAGCTTTTGGCTCGATCACCATCGAGCTAAAGCCATCGAGCCATTTTTATACTTCGGCCATTTGGCTCAATCCAGCTCAAAGGCCCGGCTCGATCACCATAACTCTTTTGGCTCGATCCCGTGATCCAGCCACCTTCGGTCCAGCTCGACCATAACCCAAATCCGGCTCGACCATAACCCAAGTCCGGCTCGATCGTGCATGCTCCTTGGCCTCGATCTTTGGCTCGATCTCGTGATCGAGCCACCTTTACTTCGCCTCGACCTCATCTCGGATCGATCTAACAAGCTTAGCTCGACCACGCATCTTCTCGGATTGATCCCACGATTGAGTTAGGCTAACTTCGGCTCGATCTTGCGATCGAGCCAAACCAGAGCTCATCTCAAGTTCTCCACCTCTCTTGGCCAACTCGATCACAATCAATTCTCAGCTCGAGCCCAAGCATGCTCCAACTCGACCAACTCGAATCAGGATGGACCTAACCCAAGACCCAGTTTAATGATTGTATTTTGTCTTTTATGCGTTTTAGGGCTTTTCCTAAACATTATATAAAGCCCTAAAACGCCTCCATTTGGGGGCAGTCTTTTCTTTGTCATTTTTAGGCTTTGTCTTAGGTTTAATGTTCTCTCTTTTGTTCTTAGTGTTCTTCATTTCAAATCCAGATTTCTGTAAGTTTTATGTTAATTTTCCGTTTTCCTTTACTTTTTTGCATAGATTAGGGTTGTGATCTATCTGGTGCATATTGATTTAAGTTTTTATGCTTTTAATCTTGTTTTTAGTTTTGATCATTTCCTCTGTTTTGTTATTGTTCCATTGAAGTTCTTATTTTCTAGGTTGATGTTATTGATGTTTTAGATCTTCATCTTCTGCATCCTTGTTCGTTTTTGTCTTTTCTTCTGTTTTAGGGTTTTATAAAGTCTGTTCTTAAGTTGTTGACCTTTGATCTAAAAATTTTTCTTTAGTAGTTACGTTTTCATGTTCTTCTGATTTTGCATCCCATATGCTTTGTGAGTAGTGACCTAAGTTCCTTGATGATGGGATAGGGTAGTGTTGTTTCCTTGTTCCTCCTAGGTGTCTAAGCTTTATGGTTTAATAGATCCCTTATGTTTTATTGCGCTTAATGTTGTTTTTTCGACCTGACCCGTTGAGATCTGATCTTGGGCATTTCAACACCCGAAAAGTGATTCATTGAAGTGACCTGATCTAGGTGATTTCAGAGATTTGCATCCCCTCCTAAGCAATTAGATGCTTAGGATATGCATCTCAGCCTAAGGAATTAGGTGTTTGGAAGGCTTATTGGCTTAGGTAGATGGTTCGTAATGCTTGTTAGGTGTACTTCCGCTAACAGAAGTTAGGTATGGTTGTCATCTAGTTTGATTTCATTTGCCAAGGAATTGGATTTGATTGCTTATGATTCTATCATCTAGGGATTAGTTCATTGTATGAGGTATGTTAGATACTTAGGGAGTTTGAGGAGGAACACTAACCAATTACCCCATCCTTAGGGACCCTTTCTTTGATTGCATCCTTTTACTCTCTTGCATGTCTTCTGTTTTACTTATATTGCCTTCTCACCTTTTTACTTACTTATGCATGTTCCCTTTTGTATCCTTTTTTAGTTTTATACATCTTTTATTTACTTAGGACCTGTTAGCAAAACCCCTTTTTATTGTTAGCTTGACTTAAAAGAACCATTGCAATCTTGATTATTAGCATCACACCCATTTGGATTGACACCCATTTATACTACAATGACATGCATGTTGAATGGGAATTGATACATAAAAACACATGTTATCAGTTCACCGCGCGATCATGCAGTGCATGACAGATCGCCCGACTCGTTGTAAGGGCTGCTTTGATTGATTGGAACAAACGCACCAGATCGTCAGAGATTGGCTCGAGTGTCATGGTTCCGTGAGCACCTTGTATCATACTATGCAATCCAACTTTTGGTATGGTGTAGAGAAGAAAAAGATGTCTAGATTTCTGGATAAGTATGAAGATGCGACGTCTTTAATCCCTCCGATTTAAGCGAAGGTTCGGGAGTGATGGGTTATGATCCCTGTTTCTCCTAATTTGGAGGATGTCGGAACCATAGCGTGTGCTGAAGAGGAGGCGGGTAGATCATGGCCCAAGAAGGTGTGGTGCATCGTGTTCCGCTTATTACGATCTTGGTTAGTGTTGAGTATAGATTTGTAAGGGAGTGTGTTCCCTGTTTTGATTACACGAGTGTGGATATTTTTAGTAGAATCGGCCGCATGTGGCTTTGAAACCTTGCCGCTATGCGGCTTTTTGTAAGTTGTGTTTATATGATTTTTGGTTTAGTCGTTGAGACAAGATTATGAGTAGTTACTTCGTATTTTGTTCTCTGATTTGTCCCTACGTTTAGCTTATCCTTTTCGGATGCGAGTTTTTTCAAAAAATCTAATTTCCAAGTTATGTGTATTTCCGTGTGTGTGCGGCGAGACAAGTGTTGGGATCTCGTATCAATTTTTGATATGATATCTAGATATGTTCAAGACCATTGTGTTGGGTTTAGGGAAAGACATAGGTTTACTCTTGGTTTTAAGGGGTGCGATGACTATTCCAGCTTACGTATCATGTTTATGATTTCATCTTGATTCAGTTTCAATATTGGAATTTGTGATAAACTCGCATCGATTGGGAACCGAACATCTCTCTGAAGATAATTTCTAAGTTGTTCGGAAGTGCTGACCAAAATTTTGATTTTTATAGCGCTTTATCCTTGTGTCAAATGTATGATAACCGATCATACGAGAGGTTAGGTGACTAGTTTGTCCATCGGGGCCAATCGATGGGTTCGATATAGGAGCGAGTGTATGCTCTTTTTGGTTTCAGAGTTTGTGTAGATTTTTTCGTAAGAATTCAGAAGTTTGTTTTCAGAAGTTCGTGACGTCTCGATTTTTTGAAAGTTCTTTTTCCGTTTGAAGGTTTTTCGTTTTAGAATGTGTTCGAGAGGTGTTCCTACGATTCATAGAAGGGCATGCTTGTCTTTACTAATGAGGAAAGTGTTTGAGTTTTTGTTAGGAGAAGTGTTCGTATGATTTCCGTTTCCGGGTTATACGATGATTTTTTGTTACTTAGGTGTTTTTTGAGCGGAGTTGAAGATGTTTAAGATGTAAAGATATAATGGAAATTTTTAAGCAAGAATGCGTTTTTTTTTTTTTTTGCAGAAAAGTTTCGAAAATATCGAGTACATGAATGCGAATATTTTATGGGAGTATACGAGTATATGTATACGTACCCACTCCCCCCCCCCCCTTTTTTTTTGGGGGGGGGNGACAACTGCATTTTTCTTGCGAAAAGGAACTTATGTACCCTTTTTGGGGATAAAGACGTCTCATGGTTTAGTTTGTTGTTGTGAGTTTGATTACTCGTTTGGTGATGATGCGTCATCCGTTTTGGTTGCAGTGGCTACAGTTGGATCGATGACTTTTTCAGGAACTGGATGCACTGTTCTATCTTGAATGTTGACGTCAGAGGCGCAATTGCTATAAAACCTTCATCTAGGCCTAAAAACTAGCCAAGAGAAATCAGAGAAATTGGCCAAGGTTTAGAGGAATGAACCATAGCCGAGAAAAGACATATACGACCAAAAGTATGTAAGATGACCCAAGCTATGATAAATGGCCAAAGGAAGGATTATTTGTGTAATCTCTCATATTAGTAACTTATTACCTAAATTATAAATAATAATGGTCAAGCCAAAAGAAAGTTTGGCCGAGAAAGTTGACATTGCCGAAAAAAGAGTTTTTGGCTAAACGGGTATGCTAGGTCGTGTTACGTGGTTAAGCATAGTGGAGTAATTGAATAAGTGGAGTATTAAGAATATTTTTTATAGAAAATATTATTGATTAAACTTGAAATAAAATGGACAGTAGGATTACAACACTACCTACTTGGACATGGACTGTCTGAAGTAGCTCGGTTTGGTAGTTTAAATTTCTGTAAAGCCAAGAACGAATGGACCACCAAATTAAGTTTTCTTAGGACTTATAAAAAGATATACATGAGCTTAGAAATTGTAGGAATGAAAGGTAGACATTTCCTACTTAGAAGATCAACGAATCAATTCCTACACTTATCGACTCCATGGATGTGGTTAGACCAAGTGTCTTGAGCATGGAACACTAGCACGCCTGACACAATAACGATTGCATTGAGGAGTCATTATCTTTTTACAAAATCCTCAGCCATGCTTTCCACCTCATGCTTGCATTAACCAATCATATCGTGCTTAGTGTCTTTGGAGCCAAGTGGTTGTTTTGGAGTATACCAAATTTTCAGTCTTGTTGGTGACTTTAGAGTGAATTAGGAGGCTTCTATTACACCTCAAGGAGTTGGTTTCAATATTCCAGATCGTGATCTTTCTTCCCTTCCACCTCATTTTCCACATGTTGTCCAATAAGGTCATCTTAGTGTCAAATGGAGACACGTATTGTTGTGTGAGCAAAGAGTGACATCAACCCTACATCTTCAACTTTATTTGGCAATCCTTAGAGTTATCTTAGTGTATAAAAGGACGTGTGGCATCCAATGGGACATATTGGTGTCATGGTGGCACCACATGTCCTTTAGTGGTAAGACATGAATTAGTTAAAGGACATGTGTTCCATGACCAATCTAATTTCAAACCTATAAATACCAAGCCTCCCATCACTTATTTTCCACAAAAAAACCACAGAAAATACCACCTTAACACATAGAGGAGTCCCATAGGTGCTAGGAGAATAACCATGATAAACTCGAAGTCCAATCTTCCGCAAATCGTCAAGGCTAAGGTGAGTCTAGGATATATTTGTGTAGCGCCTGTAAAACGAAGGTAGGATTAGTAATACTTAATTAGAAGATTTAATTTAAGTCTTTATTTAATATTCCTTAGAGGTTAGGTTCTCACGCATAGTCGTTATACGCTTACCGTTATAATGCCCAATTTTTGGTAGAATTATATCTACATGGTTCGAATGCTAGGTTGATTAGTTGATTATTAGGCTGTTATAATGCTTGATTGGTTACTTTCTTAATTTCTTGATTGGATTAGCATATGATTAAATTATGCATGCTAGAGATGTACATTAGGTATCGTATTGATTATGGAATATGCATTTGTTAGTAATGCACGTTAGGCATGATATTGATTATTGTTTATGCATGTGATAGAGATGCATATTAGGTATTGCATTGGTTATTGTTTATGCATATATATTGCATGGTAGACATGGTATGAGTGTTGCTTACTAGAGATAGTAGTGCATGGTAGACGTGGTGTGGATTGTTGTTTATGAAGGTACAATTCTGTTTTAATGTTATTAATTATTAAACACGCTAATAATATAATACGGAGCCGGGTGTAAGAGTGTTATGCCTTCAGATCCGGTTAGTGATATTGCGAGAGAATGCGCATGTAACTGTTTGAGTGGCATAAGTTACTTACACGCTGAGATTCGGTTAGTGGGATGTAATGTGTTTACATTCCATATCTGATAGCTGAAGTTGATGTCTGATCTCCAGTTGCTTGGGACGGTTAGCTACCGTCCGAGACTTGCATGACAATGCAGTGATTGGCACCGTGGAGGAGACGGTTGGGGTCTGATAAGGTTATATCTGCTTTGTATGTGTGGCACAGGTGTGGCTGGGTACATCACATTGGGTGCAAATCATAATCAATATATTGCCTAATTATAATTGGAACCTTAAAATATTGTATATGAATCAAGGCAACCCTGGTGATGGAGGAAGGGCCACACGGTGAAAGTAGAAGGGCCGTGGAATTGGGTTGGACATGGTTGATAGTCATGGTTACTTGTTAGAACATGGTGGTGGTTAAAGGGTCGTAGTTCTAAAGGTAAGAGATGAATGAGTGAGTGTGTGTGAGTGTGTTGTCGGTCATCGTAATCCTTTTAGGCATGACGATGCGGTCTATTGAACCTTAGGAGAGTCTGTGTGACTCGGGTTATAGACGAGGTGGATGACCAATTGAGGGTGTTAAGTGATGAGGGTGGTGGTGAGGAGAATGATGTGAGGAAAGTTGTGATGTGAAATATGATGTAAAGATAGTGGTTGTGGTATCATGTTTATTTTATGTTTCGCATGCATTGCATTTGCTTGATGTGTGTTGATTATTATTTTGGATTTCGATTGGGACTCATTATTTATGTTAGGGGAACCTTGACTCACTGAGCAAATTAGTTGCTCACTAGACCTACTGTTTTGCAGGTAACCAATAGAGGGAAACCACATAAGAGAAAGGAGCTTAGGTCGCTGGTATAGTTTTCTTGGCTTTTGTAAAATAAGTATGTCTTTTATTAGAAATAATGTTGAGCATTAGGCTCCCAGCTGGAACTATGTATTCGTTTGTAACTTTTGAAATTTAATAAAGAATCGTTTTCCAAATATATGGGTCTCAACTTATATTAGCCTAGGCCATGATAACACAACGCACAATCTTGGAACGGGTTAAAAAGCCACGGACCAAGATTGAGCGGAACGATGTTCGCGGCTGGACAGCCAAGGTGAACAGACTTCTCCTGGATTCCTAGCTGGCCGGCTACGAGCATCAAAGTAACGCTTCCGGGCCATCTAGGGACGTTCCTTAGTCCTAGGCCAGTTTGAGGGTGTTATAGCCGCCTTCTTCAATTTGAGCCGTTTCTCGAGTTGACAAATCGTGTTTGCCTTTATCTGAAGTGTTTCAACTTTATTCGAATCAATTTTGGTCAGTGGCTGAGTTGCCTTTGCTCGTTTGGGTCCGATTGTTGGTGTAATTGTGACCCGTCTTAGTTTTGTGCTCCGCTAGGATGCAAAGTCTCGCTTGTTTATGACATCCCAAAATTGTGGATATTCCATGGAGCATTGGGAACTTGATGCCTAAGTGGTAAGTCAATACAGCCGCTTTTATGGAGTTTATCCAAGGCGTTTTGATGATTACGTTATAGATGAGAGGATTGTTGACTAGTGCGAAATCGACGATTTTGGTGACTTCTTTCACCACAACGGGAAATTGAATTGATATGAGAGTCATAGTTGTTGTGTCGGAGAAGCAAGTGAGTGGTTTGGTGTGGGCGTGACTTTGGACATTTTGATTCTCATCATGTATAGCGTATCGCACAATATCATAGTTATAGTACTTCATATGTCTAGGAGGACTGTTGCGACCTCGAGGTCCCTTATGAAGAGATCAATTACGATAGGGTCACTATGAGGGGTGTCGATTCCGACAGCTTCGTTGTCCTCAAAAGTAGGGCGAAACGGAAGACGTGAAGAGGAGGTGATTGGGCCATTTGGCGCTAGATTCAGCTTTGCGATGATACACTTTTATTTTGGAGACGCTGTCTTGATAGTATTGTGATCCCCCGATTATCATTTTATTCGGTGGCGATTGACGTCGGTGACTTTGTCCCCAGGCTCTCTTCCGCTCTTCCCTTCTGTTCGAGGACCCTGGGATGCGTTGTTACCTAGCGGTGCCTGGCCAGACCTAGGTGGTCGGTTAGTTTCTTTGATGAGATCGTTTACGCTGGATATTTCCGACATCTCCCCCACGAGTAGTTTTTCCGTTAGCCTTTCTCCGAGAACTTTACAGTTTGCCGTGGAGTGACCCTTCGTTTGGTGGAACTCGCAGAAGGTGTTTTCCTCGTAAGAGACGTTTCAAGCCCATGTGTTACCCGACGATCTTTCTCGTTCAAAAGATGGCTTGATGGCATAATTACTCGCTCCTTGAAGGTCTTCTCCCTCATGATAGACGTACTTGACGTTACAAAGGCTTTTCATTTTCGATTTCTACTCTGCCTTTGCCGACTTATGATTGTCCAGAATACAACATAACAACTGATTTTTTTAATGAAGAAAAACAAAATAAATCGCAAAATAACTATCATATGCGAATAATATTGGACATAATTAACGTTAATTAGATATATGTGTAAATTGGTTCAAGATCTTACCATTCTTCCACTGAATCTTTTTTTGTCAACATATTGTAATTAGATTAAGGAAAAGATCCACAAAGGGTAGTACAGAGACTCACAATGGGTAGTACAAGTTCCACCAAGGAGAAGATGAAAGCCCACAAGAGGTTGATGCTCTCAGATCGAGAGGATACAATGACTCCGTAAGGGAGTTGAGAAAGAAGTCTCGGAACAGGACCACAGATCCTAGAAAGAAAAACTTTCTAGACCGACGTAAACAACCCCTGATATCCCAAAACGACGGTCTAAGATCGACAGGGGAGTGAAAGCCCGGAGACAAACCTTTACATTGGTCCTCTCTATCTAAAAACAATAGATTGGCAAGATTATTAAGAAAAACAAAATAAAACATACAGCCAAACAATAAAATAGAGACTAATGGGCCTAATAAAATAGAAATGAACTCTAGACAAGATTGTAAAAAGCCCAAATCCCAGCCCAAGAAGAACGTTTCCCTAGGCAGTAATCCTTCCAACAAGTTGCCGTCTTCGAGAGTGTTGAAGTCGCCGTCAAGATGAAAAGGATGACCACTTCCAGGGACCAACTCTGCCGCTATCACTGTCGGAATAAAGCCAAAGAGAAATAAGAAAGCACCAAGCGGGAGAAAGCACAACCGAACTACCGGACCACCCCACCTCTTCCTCCGACAAGACGGAATCTTCAACCCACTCTGGAAAGCGAAGGTCCACTTGTTACCGCCGAATAGTCGCCGATTTCGAAGCATGTCACCGGAGAATCGAGATTGAAGGACAAAGACCGACCCGCCATAACCAACCCACCAGTCCGGAGCTGATGGTATAGCGACTGATTCGGGAAAGATTAAAGCTCCGATCCAACATGCAAAGAGATAGACAGGGCGGTGAGAGAGAAGCAACTGCGGCAAAAAGAAAAAAGGAAATCGTCCGAAGTAAATCGGTCGAGATGAGAACTAAAAGAAGACGCTCAAAACGAGAAATCGATATTTACGGCGCCGGCACAAGGCCGGTCACCGGCATGAAGAGCAATTTAAAGAAGAAGACGATGAACAGTGATGAGAGAAAGAAGAGAGAGCTCGTATTTCTTCCACTGAATCTAAGAATTTAACCATTGACATAACCACATTTATTGTACACTTTTTGTTGAAATAAAGTATTATATTACAACATAGGAATTGTATAAAGTCTCTAAAATACTATTACTGATGGAGGAAAAGCAGGATAAAAAGCAGTTGTTGATTGTGTAGTTATATATATGGAACAGAGTTTCTTATTTTTGTCTTGGTCTGAAAGAATGAATCTAAAAGATAAAATCAGTAAAAACTTTATAAGTCCAAAAACTAAAAGGTATATCTATGAGAAACTTACAACCTTTAAGCTAAAGGTTCTAATTATCTTAGGTAACTAAATTTTAAATTTCTTCAAATATATATGAGAATATTTGAAAGTAATTTAAATAGTTGCGTCAACAGAATTATATTCCAAAACTTGTGTGATAACTGAATAATTTGTTCTAAATGCAAGATTAAATAAACAAATACCCTATCTTTTTGGATCAACCAGAGAATACTAAACCAACTAAACTAAGAAATATTTCGTCAAATAATAGCTGGGTTTTTATTTATTATAAATATGATCACAAGTATATGTTTCTCATGGTTGTTCTTAGGATCAGTCTTGGTTATATACAACCAAACCATCCAGAGAAAACGGGAGATAAACTATAAGTACGATAAGCAAGTTTGGTTCTTAAGCTTATGGACCTTCCCTCCTGCCATTCTGCCGATTGGTTATTCGAACAAGGAATCAATTGAACATTGCTATAGAATTTAGCTTATGAATGCTAACAAAACTTTCCTAAAATTGATTACTTTATATAGAAAATATAAATCTTAAATTAATTTAGATTCATAGAGATCCATTTTCAGGCATTAAACTCCTAGCTAAGTTTTTTTATTAAATATATATAACTAAAATAAATTCATGTTGTTGACAAAAAAAACTAAAATAAACCAATGTTCAAAACATTTTCTTTGTAAGATCATCCTTTAATAATATTCAATTACATGACGTAGAACATTTCTCTCACCATAATCAAACTAGTAAAATCATAATTCCAACCACAAACATAACTATAAATTTATTTTAGGGGTGTTACTCAATCATTGTTTTTAAATCAACTTCTTTAGATTTAAATCATTAAAATTTAAAATTCTACTAGATTTATTTGCAGCGGTTTTTAAATATATGCAGGATTCAGATGAAAAGATTTTAGAAATCTCTGCAATTTACCTTGGATTTGAATTCATATATTCGTTAATTGAAATCCACCATAATTCATTTCAAATCCATTAAAATACAAATATTTTTTAAAAAAATATGGTTTGAATAGCAGTGGATTTTATAATGTGATTTAAAATCCTTCATCGAATAACACTAGATTTAAGCTCTATTAATGAATGAATTTCAGATAGTAGAACCAACAACATTAGATTTTAAAATATAAATTAAAATCAACTATTGATACTAGATTATAAATCAGATGGACTTGATTTAAAATCAATGATTAAATAACACCCCCTTATTGAATCATATATATATATATATTACTTAAGGGTGTTCATTATAGATAACAAGTCAAGTACGTGTAGTTCAGACATACAAAATAAATGTCCAAATCATACCCATAAAAGTATGTGTCAAATATGATAGGTACGATTTGGGTAAGGATTGAGTCGGATAAGAGTCGGATAAGATTGTTACATTTTTAATATATGGACTTGTATTATATTGTAAAATTTGAGTAATGTACATATTAAAAATTTACAATAGTATAATATTTGATTACAACATTCTATCTTATAATTATTTTTATATTAAATTGAATATAGTTATAATATACGCAAATGTAATATAAATTAACCAATTATGTAATTTTGTAAATTTTATATAAAATTATATAATTTCTTATGACACAAGAATTTATATTATTTAAGAAATATAATGTTTTGTTAAGGTTTTGAAATAAATTTATAAATATAGTTATATAAAAAGGTTATTGGATATCCGAATAAATTATTTTTACATAACTCGAACCTGTTAATTTTTAATGTAAACGGTAACTATTATTACTCGTATTCGATCCTTACATGTAAATAGGAGTCGGGAAAATGAATAATCAGGTTACCCGACATAAAATGCTCATACTTGGTACTACCGGTAGCAAATTAAAAAAAAAAAAAGTTGAAACAAGTTTTCACAAATTTGATCACGGTACTACTCTTAAGTAATTTTATTTTCAAAGAACACAACCACTTGCCATAAATTATGAGTACTTTAATGATTCAACGGAGCTCATTTGCCATCAAATTCGGATGTTGAAGGTCCCTAGCTAATGAGGTTACCCACATAGTAATTAATCCTAGTTGCTATTGTAGTATTGGAAATCTCCATTTGCATTTACATACTTGGAAATATTGATCTTATCAATTGGTAATTTGGCATGTTCTTCTTTATCTGTTGTCTTGGAATTACTAGCCCCAAAATCGTATAAACTCACGCAATCCTTGACTTTAGTCTTAATCAGTGGGGTCAAAGAATAGGTTTTAGATCAAATAATGCAGCAATCAAGGTTCATTTTTGATAATGAAAACAAAATTCTATTAAAGTGGGGATGGCTCATTTCTCCTCCCACTCTCTAGTTTCACCCCTGAGGTCCCTACCGTATCTTCACATCAATTTTTTCTTTTATCATCTATGTTCTTTTTAAGAAATCTAAGAAATACGTTTGATAAATAAGTAAATAAGTAATTATAAACTCATAAATTAGGTGATTGACTATATACGGTTTTTTTACGAGTTATACATTTAAATGTCACACGATCGAGATATTATTTGAAGAATATTATATATTTTTATTTTTTACTAAGTTAGTGGTGATGGCAGAAGGAAATGACGATAGCTCAAATTCACAAATACTCACAATTTATATTCAAAACTTGAAATATTGTTTATTTGGTTAGTTGATTCTAAACATGTCTCAAATTTTTTAATATTATATGTTAAGTGTCCGACAAATTTGCATGTAAGGTTAGTCAGTTTATTAGTACAAACTATTATAACAATCATAAAAAAATAATGAGATATATGGGCTTATTGTATATTGTATATGAGCTTATTGTATAGGGTTATATTTTTCCTATGTATAAATAGCTAAGAATTTTTGCTTTGTAACTTTGAGATTATGAAAGTAAATAATATCGAATCTTTCATGGTATCAGAGCCGAAAAAACTTGGAAAATTTGATTCATAATAAAATTTCAATATAATCACACAATGAGATATAAAAATCGAGGTGTTGTGTGTTCTTATTGTTCGGAGAATGGTCATGATGTTCAATCATGTTATCAAGTGCAAGGATATCAGGATTGGTGGCTGGAAAAGAATGGAGAAAATAGAAGGAACGAGGGTTCTTCTGGCGAATTAAGGAAGAGTCGGTACATTTCTGAAAAATATGTAACTCGTGTGAGTAACACACAAAACTGAGATGTATTTTCACATCAAGTACAATGATGATGGCTCTGATTCTGGAAATTTGCTACTCGGGTATGTGACACACAAAAACGGGGTGTGTCACACATCAATTCGAAAGCAATGACAGAATTGACGAAAGATCAGTGGGAAAGGATTGTGCAATCATTTGGATCAACATCAGACTCTGTAAAACCAATTGGTAAGATTACAGATGAATGGATTATTGATAGTGGAGCGTCGGATCATATGTCAGGGACATTGAATCATGTGTTCTATGTATATGGAGTTACACCAAGTATGGTTGGGTTACCTAATGGAACTACAGTTATTTGTGATCGAAAAGGAAGTGTAGCGTTGACAGAATCATTAACGCTGAAAATTTTTCTCTTTGTGAGGAATTGAAATGCAATATTATATCAGTATCTCAAGTCGTCGATGTTAAGAATTGTATAGCGATGTTCACTAAAACATGTTGTCTATTGCAAGATCTTAATTTGCATATTCATATTGGAGTAGGAAAACGGAAAGAGCGATTGTATTTTCTACAAGGTATTGAGAGGCTTCAACATGTCAAGAAATTAGGACATTTAGTGTCTTTGGAGATATGTCATAAGAGAATGGGTCATGCCTCTGAGAAAGTGATAAGGTGATTGGTGGTGGTTGACAGGAAGAGTGCATGTAGATCTTGTTGTGATATTTGTTTTAAAGCAAAGAAATGTCGTAGTAAGTTTCCATTGAGTAGAGAAAAAACTCGGAAATATTTTGAGATGATTCACTGTGATCTATGAGGGCCGTATCGAACACATAGTTCGTGTGGAGCGTATTATTTTCTCACAATAGTGGATGATTTTTCGAGAGTTGTATGAGTTTTTCTTCTTGTTGATAAGAAGCAGGTAGAGAAAACCATGATAAATTTCTTTTCTTTCATATTAAGAGAATTTGAAAAGCATGTAAAGGTTGTGCATAGTGATAATGGAATAAATTTATGAAGATGAGGAATTATTTTTAAAATATATGAATTGTTCATCAGACTTCTTGTGTGGGACTCCACAACAAAATGAGAGAGTATACAGGAAACATCATCATATATTGAATGTGGCATGAACATTGATATTTCAAGCATATTTATCAATAAGATTTTGGGGGTGCATGTGTATTGAGTGTTGCATATTTAATGAACAGGACACCATGTGAGTTACACAAATGAAAGAGTTTTTATGAAATCATCTTTGGAAACGCTCCTATGTATAGTGAGATACTGATTTTTGAGTGCCTCGCTTATGCGTATAATCAAAAACGCGATGGAGATAAATTTACGAGTTGAAGCATGAAATGTGTTTTTTGGGTATTCTTATACGAAAAAAGGATGGACGTTATTTTATTTGGACATACATGAGTTCTTCATATCTCGTGATGTCACTTTTGTTGAAGAAATATTTCCCTATTTAGAGGAAACAAATTTTCTTATAGAAGACAAAGTTGATTCCAAAAAGTTGGCATCTCTTGAGGTTCTACACCACAACCGATTGTCAAAATAGTAGCTCCAATTGGCATAGAGGAAGTGACTGTTGTAACAGAGAATGAGAATGTGGCAACAAAGACTGTTGAAGTCGTTTCACGTCTTGAGTATGAGCCACATGTTAAGACTATGTGTGACACAACATTGTGCAGATGAATGAGAAGGAAAGAAGCGTCGGTGAAGTTATGTGATTATGTGCTTAACACAGTGATTTAGACTGTGTCACACACAAAACTACAGAGTGCGGACCATGAGTACGGTCTTGAAAAGTTCGTGAATTGTGACAGATTTTCTGAGTCTCACAGGTGTTTCTTGGCTAGTATAATTGCAGAGTTGTGCCGTGATCATTTAATGAAGCAATGAAGTGTCCAAAGTTTCAAGATGTAGTACGATTAGAGGTGAAAGCCTTAGAATGGAATAAAACTTGGTCGATTGAGCAACTGCCACCAGGTAAACATGCAATTGGATGTATGTGAGTTTATACAATCAAGTATATGGACTAAGAGATGTAAGACATGTCTTGTCGCCTTAGGTAATTACCAAAGAGAAGAAGTTGATTGTTCTGACATATAAGCTTTCGTTGTGAAAATGAGCACTGCTCGATTAGTTCTCAAAGTGGTTGCTAAAAATAATTGGGAACTACATCAAATGAATGTGAATGATGCATTCATCTATGGTGACTTAGAAGAAGAAGTATTTATGACTCTTCGTCAGGGGTTCAATGCTTCTAGCAAAGGTATGATATGTCGTTTGAACATGTCTCATTATATGGTTTGAAACAGTCTATGCATTGTTGGTTCGCCAAACTCTCATATGCGCTTGTGAGTTATGGCTTCTTGCATAACAAATCTGATTAATCTTTGTTCTCACTGGATACAATTGCATGTTCTAGTGTATGGGGATGATCTTGTGGTGACAGGGAACTCACTTGTGGAAATTCAGAAGTTCAAGACTTACTTGAGTGGTTGCTTTCGTATGAAGGATTTGGGGAAGCTTAAGTATTTTCTTGGGATGCTTGGCGGTAAGCCTGTTGATTTCACGATGGAACCGCATTATTAGTTAGCAAGATCTACCTGGAAAGAGCTTCTTCATCCATATGAGTATAGGCGACTTGTTGGACGGTTGATTTACCTCTCTGCTACTAGACCAAATATTGCTTATTTGGTATATATCTTGTCTCAATTTATGCAAAAGCCAAGAGAAGATCATTGAATTGCTACTTTGAGGGTTGTTTGATATTTGAAAGGTTGTCCAGGTTAGGAATACTTTTGACATTGATAACAACTTTCATTTGACAGCTTGGTGTGATTCAGATTGGGCGGGTTGCCCTCTTACGCGAAGATCATTCAATGGATGATTAGTTTAACTTGGAAATTCTCTAGTATCTTGGAAATCAAAGAAACAAGATGTAGTCTTTTGTTCTTCAGTTGAAGCAGAATATCGAGCTATGGTTACTGCATTGAAAGAGTTAAAATAGATAAAGAGTGTGTTGTCTTATATGGATATCACATATTATGGTCCAATGGATATGTATTGTGATAGTCATCACTTTATATTGTAGCTAATTATGTGTTTCATGAAAAGACCAAGCATGTGGAAGTGGATTGTCATTTCATATGTGATGATATTAAGTTTGGGATTGTTCGGACAAGACATTTATCTACAAAGGATCAGTCAGCAGATATATTCACGAAGGCGTTTGGATGACGACGATTTCAACTACTATGTCCAAATTGGACATTCAGGTTGTTCTTGTTCTAACTTGAAAGAGGATATTAAGATATATGAGTTTATTGTATATGAACTTATTATATAGGTTATAGTTTCTCTATGTATAAATAACAAAAAAAAAATTATTTTTGGCTTTGTAACTTTGAGATTTTGAAAGTAAATAATATCGAATCTTTCAGAGAATCCATAATTAATTTGAATTCATAATTAAAAAAGTAACAAAACAGTAGTATAAACAAAATAAAGAAACCAATGGGATGAGGAATCACACATGGATTCCATATTGTGACATTCCACTTTTGGTGTTTCCCACTAGAATTTCAGTAACTTTGATTTCGTGTCTCTGACTCACGAGATTATATCCTTTTTTATCAATATTTTCTCCCAATTAAAAAAAAACTTACTGGCACAAATTATTATGATATAATTATTCCAATTCTTTGATATGAAATATACTATATAATAATGTGCCTAAACTCGTGACGTATAGAACCAGTTTTATCCAGGTCTTATTTTCAAACTTATATTGTTTTCTAATCTAAATACTTTTCTTTTTAAATCAGTTTATGTAAAATATTAATTAAAGTTACCATACTTTAACTGCTCAAGTGTATTAGCTTGGAAATAAAGAAGGAATAAAGGAATTAAAAACAAATAACTAAGATAAGCCTACGAAAATGACAAGTTATAAAGCAACTTAGGATAATCAGGAAATTTTTCAAAAATACATCAACTAATTAAAATTTGATTAAAACAAATGCATAAAATTTATTGAATCCTCGAATAATACACATATTATATGAAATTATCTTTTTAATACACAAATCAGAAGATTTACACATAAAATTTAACGGAAGTTAATAGATTTAACTATATTTACACAACATTTCCAAATTTCGAATAATATATAAACTATTAATTTTTTCGTTTTAATATATGAACTAGTAATATCTCATAAAGTATATTTAAAAAAAAATAATGTTAATCAAATTTCTAAAACACAATTTAAAACGTGTAAAAATTATATTATTAATGTACAAAAATAAAAAATAAACGTGAAATTTTAACAATATAACTTTTTCATTCTACTTTTTTAAGCTACCAACAATGTTATTGGGTAAAATTAATCATTAAAAAACCCAATACCATTATTGATGCAAAATCTTGTAGTTTTCATAAATACTACTCCTTCTATTTTTCTAATATTAGATGTTTTAAGATTTTCACACATATTTAAAAAGACACTATTATTGTCAGTTATAAATGCATTATTTTTAAAAATTAAGCAATTTCCTATAAATATTAGTCAATAGTATTCTTGAAAAATTCAAATTTTCTCAATAAATGTATTCTGAAATTTACAACTTGCAATTAAAATTACATAGAAAACCTAAAACATCTATCTTTAAAAAAAATATTTAAAAGCTAAAACATTAATATAAAAAAAAATAGAGAGAGTATAAAAAACCAAAACGTTCTTAATTATCTGCCTATATAAGCAACATCCATTTCTCCAACTCTTCATCTCTACTTTCCAAGTCTTCTCTCACTCTTTCTCTTGAGAAAGTCTGATCACACTAAACTAAACCAAACCAAACCGGTCCGGTCTTTCTTCTCTTCGTTGCTCCTTTCTTCTCCGGTATGCTTTCTCTTCTCATTCACATTAATTTCGTGACAAGTTTTATTGAAATCTCCAACACGTTTCATCAAAGTTATTGCTAAAATTTGTTCTATTAAAAAGACTGAAAAAATAGCCAAAAAGCCGTAATAATCTCTCATTGCTATGTGATTTATATTAATATATTTTCTTTGAGTTTGTTTATATAAATTCATTAACAATAATAAAAAATTGAATATAGAAATGGCGTTAGAGAAGAAAGAAGAAGATAAAAAGACAAAGAGGAAGTGGCAAAAGAGTTACTTTGATGTATTAGGAATCTGTTGTTCATCGGAGATTCCATTGATAGAGAATATTCTTAAGTCTCTAGACGGCGTTAAAGAATATTCCGTCATCGTTCCTACAAGAACCGTGATCGTTGTCCATGACAGTCTCCTCATCTCCCCGTTTCAAATTGGTAAAGCGTCTACATACTTATTAATCACTTTATTTTTTTCTATTATTATTTATTTATTTTAACCAATCAAAACATAATAATATTTTAATTGATTTTTTTTTTAAAAAGCATAAAATTATCACAATTACTTTATTTACGCTAAAACAAAAGAAATAACCATTCAATTTCTTAGAGAAACTAAAATCTTTAACTTAAACACTAAACACAAATAAATAAATAAATAGCCAAAAACTCATAAATTTCAATATGTATATATATATATATATATATATATTTTCTTTGTCTAAATTTCAATATATTAAAGCTGATACAATGTTAATGAAACGGTATTTAATACTAGCAAATTCAAAATTACATATGTTTTTTAAAAAAAATATTATACGAATCATCTTTTATATGCATATATTCAAGTTTTCTTATTTTAATTCACTCATATACACCACATGTCACATGTATAGTGTAAGCAATACATCTAATTAACATCATAAATAGATTTACTTTTTCCAAAAACATAAGCAGAAAAAAGTTTTCCAAGAAAAAGCCTGTCGAGATATTTACCAAATCTTTTCATCGAAAATATTTTATTGGTAGTGGATCATACTCGTTACGTAACTACTTTTTATTTGACAGAAACATATTCCAAATTAGTGTTAAAATAATAATTATTCGCTCACAAAATTATTATTTTCTTAGCAAACTAGGTAGTTTCTACACCATGTACGAATAGAGATTTTCTAAATTAGTAATAAATAAATATTTTATAGTATTTTATAATTAAAGTTTTCATTATATATATATATATATATATATATATTCTGATTGATTTTAAACTTATTCGTATGGTAAAGTAGTAAAAGAAATATCCTTGAATTATTCCACATAACGATATAAATGATATTTTAAAATATCAAATGAATATATATA
>OVBE01003226.1:1281-27613 GCA_900406425.1 Iberis pinnata
AATCATTGCATTGTATGACTCGATTAGTATAAGACCACTAATCAGAACTAGATCATTACGAGATCAATAATCAAATTATAGGTTCGTAACGTATAAATACTTTGTTTATAAAACATCAGATCTTACCTCGATGGNATATTTTTTTTATTATTATTGTTGTGCAGAACCAATAATTAACGACACAAAACTAACCTAGAACATCAGATCTATACCAAAAGAAAAATCGATTTTCTTGATTAAGATTGATTCAAACCATATTGCACCATGAAACAATAACAATATTAAAATACAAAGTTCAATCATTGCATTGTACCAGGCGATTAGTATAAGACCAATACTTTGTACTAGATCATTACGAGATCAATAATCAAACTATAGGTTCGTAACGTATAAATACTTTGTTTATAAAACATCAGATCTTACCTCGATGGATGAGGTATGTTGACAGGATCACGTTTTTGCTCGTCGAAAAATCAACGTTTGTGGAAAGTTTCAACTCTGAAATAAGATCAACGTTTGCCGAAAGTTTTAACTCAGGTGGCTAGGGTTTCGTGCTGATAACGTGTTGTGAAAGTGTTGTTTATTCTCATTGATATCAGGGTCTATATATACAAGTACATAGACTGTCATAGAAAAGAGATAGACTCTATCTCTAAGATAGAGATAACAATAATATCTTAGATAAATATCAAGTCAACCATAAAGATATTCCTAACATATTATTAGATTTTCGAACAGAAAAATCAAACTTTAAAAACAAAATCAAATGCTGAACCGAACCAAAATTATATTAAGTTTAATTGATTGAACCGAAACACTAGTTCTAAACTTGTTCTTGGAATAGTTAGTCATATAAATAAAGGTGTTTTATAGATTGTTATCATTTAAATGGAAACTACATGATTCAAGTTTCTTTGAAAGCAAAAGGAAAAGATGCAAAGTAATGAAATCGAAAAGTGATTAGTCGCGTTCACTAATGGCTGTCAAATGCTCATCGATCTCCTCTGTTTTCAGAGACCGGAATAGAGGGTTATCAGCTCTCACAACTCCCACCTACCAAAATGTGTATTTCAACATAAGTAAACCCAATTGTCTCCATTAACCAAAATAGTATAGAGAGTGGAGAACAGATACCTCAATCTCAGTAGCCTTGAAGTCTTCTTGAAGAACAGACTGCAGAGCAGATATGGCTGTCTACAATTGTACAATAACTCAAAACTCAGAATAAAAGTGGTGGTGCTTTATGTATCCCTAACATTTAAAGCTTGCATTTGTTGAACCAGTGATACACAATAACTACTTAACAAGATGAGATATCAGCCATAACTTACCTGCACTGTTTCATCATATGTCAACACAGGGTTTTCTTTCATTTTCTTTTCTAGAAAATTGATTGCTTCTTGTTCTTTCATACCAGCACTAGTTGCCTGCATCATATGTTTGCTTACTAATTAGACATTATAACCAGTAACATGTGGACTGTCTTAATCTACATTCACAATGTTTAAAATTTGCCCTTAGTGAACCAAGGCGCACGCTTCCAAGCGCAAAATAGATAGCCTTGCCTTGCACCTAGGCACACTTTTTTAAACTAAGATACCATCTTATCTAGGTAATAGATTCATAATGTTTAACTTCTTTTTCCTCACAAACTCTTCTTAAGGCTTCTAAAGAACCAGATAAGTTACTTAACAGTACCAAAACAAAGATAAACATTGATAGCCATTTCAGTACCAGTATCTGATTAGACAAGATTGATAGAAAGTAGAGGCTTATTTAATCATAGCAAATAGAATAGTAATACCTTGTGACCGTAAAAATGTCCAGCTGGGTCACATTTGTAAAGCAAGGGCCCTTTCTCTTCATCCATACCCAGAACCATGGCAACTTCAGAGAGAGAGAGAGAACAAATCAAGATCTATATCCAACTAGCAGAAAACAAGGAAAGACAAACACAGGAAATGTATGATACGCATTAGGCAAGGAAGAGATTGCAAAACTTGCCTACTCCAAGGGGTCTCATGTAAGCATGTTGAGTATAGACCTGTGATTTATCTGCAATCCTGTGAATCACAATTATTAGTTCAGTTTCAGTTTAGTCCACAAAGTAAGTAGAAAACACAATTATACCATTTAGCAAGAATGTCCACAGGCATCTCATATCCGTATTGGAATCTAAACTCAGCTGCCTCATTTCTTGCTTGTTGAACCAAGGACCTTGCATCAGCTATGTATTGCATTAATGTTAACAGATTAAAGAATGATATCATTAACAAATATTACTTGTCGTATCAAATACAAACCTGTTATGCCTGTGGCTAATAATCCAAGGTACTTAGTTACAGGGAAAAGGTGAGATACACTGGACTGATCTAGCAGCTTGTCCTTCATCAAGAAATCTCAGCTAAATTTCTAAGATTTGTTTAGATCTGTAATTTGAAGAAAAGAGAGGAACTCACGGGGACTTTCTTCTGAGTAACGACGCATACTGAATCTTTCCCACGCACGCCGATAGATGTGATTCCAGCTGCTTTCACGGCTTTAAATGCATATTCTACAAAACAGAGATCCACTTAGGCTAACAATGGGGAAGGGGAAGAAAAGAAAAGAAAACTCCGATGAATCCATTACTGACCAACTTGGAATAGACGACCTTCCGGCGAGAAGATAGTGATGTGTCGATCGTAACCAGCGCCGCTTCCTCTGCTCATCTTTTCTCAAAATCGGAGTTGATGTGATCTGTGAAAAAGTAAAGAAAACTTTGCCTTCAAGACAGAAAGGGTTAAGGTTCCGATAATAGCCTTGAATATAAATCGATACTACATTTGTACGTTTATTATTTATTATCGCATACCATCACCAAAAAACTCGTTTTGAGTGAGTCACACCTCGTCCTAAGAATAAAAATCAAATACTCCCTTCTCAGTTTTTTTCTTTGTTTTTATAATTTTATATTAAAATTAATACTATATTTATGCCACATTAAACCACTTTCGAAGACTTTCTCTTCGTCTCTTCTCCTCTTTTGCCATATCTTCTCCACCGGAAGTTGAAGCAAGCTAGACGGAGGATACGAAGGCCACCAACTCGTCCGGTCGACAACAGCATCGTGCGCCGATTTCCACGTCACCACCGACCCCAGCGGTGGTGGCGTTCTCGTCTCCATCTTCTTTTCTTCTTCAACCTTGCTCTTTCGGCGGCTCCCCTCTCCAAAAATCACTATTCAAAGTTTGTCTGTGGAAGTTTGGCTCCTGAGCGACGCAGTCGGAGATCCTCTTTCTCACGAATTTAAAATTTCTTTTTTTTCAGAAAGTTTCCTCCTCATCTGGTCTTTTGGGTTCTCATGGGTTATGAAGCTAGGGTTCAGCTCTCATCGCCGGTGGTAGCTGCCAGAATCTCCGGGTAAGTTGGCATCTTCCCTTTGGTCTAAGTGTTGGCCGTAGTTTAGTGTAGTGGCGGAGGTTTGTCCTTCCTTATCCAGTTTCACCTCCTTCTGCTAAGACGGTAAGTCTTCTGTTTGTGGGCGTGGTTTCCCTTTCCTAACTAGGCCTTGTTTCAGCCTCCTTCGTCGGTCGTTGGCTTCCTCAGTCGGCTGGTTCCGCTGCTTAGCGGCGTTGGTGGCATCTTCCTTGGTTCTCGAGTTTGGTGCATGGTTTCACTCTCCTGGTTTAGCCTCCTTGTATTTGACGTTTATATGCTATGCTGATTCTGGTTTTTGGAACCATCTGGTTTATGTTTCGTGTTGTGTTTGCCCGGTTGGAGTATCAGTTAAAGCTTTTTTAGATCGACGATGTTTTCCTGGTCGGTAAGTTTCTTTTATGTTCGGAATAAGTTGGCGCTTGATTCCTCGTCGGGTGTGTATCCGCGATTGACAATGGTTTTGTGATAGAATGACTGGAATAGATGGACTAGGCAACGCGCCGGTAGCTTTCAGCCAGCTCTGCCCTATCCAGGTGCTCTCTCATCCGTCCTTGGTGCCTCCGTTAGGCGTGGGTTTATACTCAGGTTTCTGGCTATCTGGTTTGGGATTGATCTCTCATTGGTTCTACTCTCGAAGTGCTTCTGAGGGACATCTTGGCCTCCCGCCTTGGATGTTGTGTTTTTCCACGCGTTTCTTATTGCCTAGAGGTTAGAATTTTCTAGTCCAGTTCCCCGTCTAGCAAAACATCTTCTCTTCCTTGCCTGCTTTTAAATCGATGATTCCGGACCTTCATCAGTTTGCTTGTTCTACTCTCGTTGCGCCTTTGTGTAATCTTAGTCAACATATCCTTTGTTTTTCCTCGTTCCTCGGCTTTTTCGCGGTTATTGTGTTTTTCTTTGTTTATGTTATATATTTGTAAAACTCTATTTTAGACGAAAAATATATATATATTTATGGTATCGAGAATTGCGTTTCATAACTACTGGCTTTACTTTTATTTTTAACTTAATAATAAATGGAGAGAGATGATATTTTGTGTTATTAAACGAATAAATAAGGATTAGAAAAAGAAAAAGTTAGTTTTATTAATATATGTGAAAAAATCTAAAACATCATTGTTTTAGGAACGAAGGAAGTAATAATGTAAAATACTTCCGATTAACTGATAAAGAACCAATGTTCACAAACAAACAAAGATTCTAATACTCAACCGTAGATAATCAAGAAGGTAGAATTGATTCTCAAACAGAAAAATGAGCTAGTTATCGATTAGAGAGGATTACAAAAAGAGAGAGAAATGTTCATATCAGAAAAGAAATGAAACAGTATGACCACCAAATCGCCTGTAATAACTGATAAAGAACCAATGTTCACAAACAAACAAAGATTCTAATACTCACCCGTAGATTATCAAGAAGGTAGAATTGATTCTCAAACAGAAAAATGAGGTAATTATCGATTAGAGAGGATTACAAAAAGAGAGAGAAATGTTCATATCATAAAAGAAATGAAACAGTATGATCACCAAATCGCCTATAATAACGATTCTCTGCTGCCTCCTTTCCTTTCCTTTTCTCTGCTCATCCACTCATATATTGCCACGTAGCCTTCTCTTACTTTTCTTTAGTCACCAAACCGATATGTACATGTGCCCTTAAATATCCTATATCAAAGTTTCTTTCTTTGCATAACCTTTTCCTCAAGGTTCAAAATGAGGATACTTCCTCTGCATTTCAAATAAAAACTCCTAAGTTGCCTCTTCTTTAGTCTGATTAACCCAGTTCACAAGTACCATTGTTGCAACTCTTCCCCGCCTTTGAACCATCTTGCGGGCTAATACAATTTCTGGTTCCTTGATCACAACGTCAGTTAAAACAGATGGTAGAGCAGTTGATGTATAGTGGCTACCGACCATGCGTTTCCGCTGTGAGACATAGAATATAAGATGAATCTGAGCAGTTGCAGGCAATTCCAAATTTTAAGCCACTTTGCCGCATTTTTCCAGAACCTTATAAGTGTCGTAGTATTTAGGAGACAACTTCTGTGAGGGTCTATGGACCACAGATTGCTGCCTATAAGGTTAGAGTTTCACATAGGAATAGTCACCAATTGCAAAATTTATCTCGCGTCTGTGTTTATTTGCCGACTGTTGCATTATGTGTTAAGCTCTGGGTAGATGGGACTTCAGGATCAAGATCATCTTCTCTCTATCGTGTAGACTCTTTGCAATTACAACTACCTTGGACTCACTTGGTAAGTAAGGCATATGCTATGGAGGGGGCTGTCCATACACAACTTCATAAGGAGTCAATTAAATATCTAATTGGAAGGTTGTATTGTACCAATATTCAGCTAGAGATAACCATTTGCTCCATAACTGAGGCCTTTTATGACACATGCACCTGAGATAAGTTTCAACACACATGTTAACCACCTCTTTCTATCCATCACTTTGAGGAAGATATGTTGTGGACATCTTCAAAGCTACCCCCTTGCAGTGCAAATAACTCTTGCCAAAACTCACTCAAAAATATTGTATCCATGTCACTCACAATGGATTGAGGTAGGCCATGAAGCTTGCAGACATTATCCATAAATGCTTGAGCCACAGTTGTAGCAAAGTATGGATGTTGCAGTTCGGTAAAATGTGCATCCTTGGATAATCTATCAACCACAACATCATTGTTTTCCCGAAAGAGTTTGGAAACTCTTCAATGAAGTCCATTGACAATTCAGTCCATATAACATCAGGTATAGGTAAGGGTTGTAGAAGACCTGGTGATGTAGTTGTGTCATATTTACATTGCTGATAGGTTTTACAAGATCTTATATACGGTTGTATATCCTTAGCCATTCTTTCCCAATAAAGCAGCCCTTTCACTCTCTGGGTTGTAGCACCTTTACCATTGTGTCCCCCACTACTAAATCTATGCATCCATTCCAGAATCATATTCTTAGATTGTGTAGAGTTAGGAATCACAATTTTGCTCTTTCTCCTAAGAACTCCTTCAGTCCAAGTAAATTGATTTTTAGCGTGTGCATTCACCTTAAGCTTTGTAATTAAGCAATTTATAGCATCATCTTTCTCATACTCAGCTTGTATTTTTTTCATCAAGTCACATTCTAATACAGTCATAGACATGCGCAAGATCTCTGCTCCTTCCATTCTTGAAAGAGCACTAGCCGCAATGTTATCCTTCCCCTTTCTATATTGAATCTCATAGTCAAACTCCAAAAGTTTTCGCACCCATTGCTGTTGGATTGGTGTGTTGAGCCTTTTCTCCAATAGATATTTTAGGGTTCTCTGATCTGTCTTAACGATGAAATTCCCAATCAATAGATAATGCCTCCATTTCTAGACTGCAAACACCAAAGCTAAGAGTTCCTTCTCGTAAATAGACACGTTTAGTTGCATTCCCTTCAAGTGCCTGTTGATGTATGCTAAGGGGTGACCCTCCTGCATCAACACAGCTAATATGACTTGTCCACAAGCGTCAGTCTCAACTACAAAAGGTTATGGAACAAGGGTAATGCAAGTACATGCGCGTTACATAAAACATTTTTCAATTTATCAAAGCTTTGTTGTGCCTCTGAATAGGTGAAAGAATCCTTCTTTTTCAAAGCAGTAAGGGGTCTTGCAATAACTCCAAAACTCTTGACAAAACGTCTATAGTAACCTACTAAGCCCAAGACCATCTAAGTTGTTTGATTGTGGCATATCTAAGAAAAATCAGTCTTCAGCATCGCGACACGTCGCATATGCCTGAATAACCATTTTTTGAAAAAATTACCTTCCTCGATGAAAACACCATCTTGGAAGACCAAACAGTCATACGCACTTACATCTTCTCAAACACATATCTTTCACAAAAATTCAAAATGATAGCATCTACCATCATGGTTGTTGCTGATTACAACAAAATTATACAAACACAGTCACCACAGACTACAAAATCAAAACGAGCGAACACTCGTTCCTATATTGAACCCATCGATTGGCCTCGACGGACAAACTAGTCACTTAACCTCTCGTCAGATTGGCTCTCATACATCCGACACAAGGATAAAGCACTATAACTACCAAAATTTTGGCCAACACTTCCGAACGAAATAGAAATTATCCTTAGAGAGATGCTCGGTTCTTGATCGATGCGAGTCTATTGCAAACTCCGATATCAAGACATAACCAGGTTGAAATCACGAACAAGATACATAAGACGGAATAGTCACCGCACACCCTAAATTCGAGAGTAAGCCTAGGTCTTGCCTTAAACCCAACACACTAGTCTCTAACATCTCTAGACGTTGTATCTAACCAATATGAGATCCCTAAATATTTCTCATCGCTCATGTACGTATGTCCTTAAAACTCGAAAAAAAGATTTTTAAAAAAAAACTCGCACGCGAAACGGACGAACGGACGCAACGATCATCAGAGGACAAGGAACAAATTGACTGCTCGTAACCTTAACTCTAATTCTATAACATTACTCACAAAATACGAAAACACACTTCATTAACCAAAAGACCGTAAAGCAGTCTAAAGTACAAAGCCGCTAAGCGACAAAGGATCAAGAGCCACATACGGCCAGGTCCATGATTAAAATACAACCATATTCGACCAGAACAAATAGACATAAAAACTTAAATCTTAAAGTCCCAAACAGGAAAGAAACCTCATTCATCGTCTAAGGTGAGGACCCCACCTACTCTACCACTAAAATCTGCCACCGTGCAATCAATACAGACTTCACCTGAGTCGCGGGGCTCGATACCTTCGGAATCATATTTCACTGGGTTGTCCAGAGACTCCAGAAGGATATGGTCAGCAACCCTCGACTCGGTCTGACCTTTGGGACCTCACGACCTGATGAACCTTATGGGGTTTGCATATGGCGTTGTAGATGGTGCAACTCCCTCACTTTGTCCTTCCTAGCCTCCTTCTCCTTGAGCAATGAGCTCGTCATCTTTCTTAGGTCCCTCTAGAGTATGCTAACTTGAGCCTTCAATTGGGACACCTCAGAGGAACGAGCACCCTCGATTACCCCCAGCCTCGCCTCCAACCGCAACGACTTCTCCTCCGACATAGTGAGCTCTATCATAAGATGTTCTACCTCCGACCTGCAGTCACCAAGCATCTCATTAATCAGGGACGCGAGTTGCGCAATACTTAAGGAAGTGAGGAAATAACAAATGCGATAAGGAGAGAAGATCGGGACAAACCTTAGAGCGATGTCGCGACATCACACTTGAACCCGAAGTCCAAGCGGTGAGGGTCCAACCTCAACCCTCCTTGCACACCCCTTCTTCTCAGTTGCCCTCGGATTGGGACAAGGTCTCTTACATCCCACTGAGGTAGCAACGGGAGTAGCATCAGGAGTATGTAATGCCAAGATAATCTCCCATTTGACAGGAAGAGTTGGAGGCATCGAATCGGTCCCGTGCTTGGAATCTCTGACAGGGATTGGGGTCATCGAATATCCTTTTGGCTGAATCACTCAGCGATCCGGATTGTCCAGGGAAGAGGGCATTGACTCATGCACGACTGGTGCCAGATATCCCGTCGGAACACTGGAGGCAGGACATTCTGTCTCGAATTTGGGGGCGGAACATCTTCTCTTGGAAGGAAAGTAACCCCGCCACATGAATCGGAATTTCTTTGCAAATCGGAGAATCAAAAGAACTTCCCGGAAGTGCACCACCCATGGTGGCACTCTTGTTTTTTTGTCCATCATAAGGAGAAGTCATCATAGCAAAGCTCTCAAGTTAAAAGTTTGAAGGGGATGAGGATGAATGAGAATGAAGAATGGGAATCCCTTATTTATATGAACATTTTCCGCAATAAAATAATCTTTAAAAGTTAAGACTAACTTAAGATAACTTCTCGACCATGGAATCCGATCAAAACATACATCATCCGCTCACAAAATTTGAACTTGAATCCTGCAAGCTAGGGGGCTAACTGTTGGGGTCAAAAACAGTATACTCGGAATCAAGTTCGAGAAGTACAAAAAGATCTAAGCTATCTTGATCAACGGAAAAAACTAACTAAAGCTGCGATATTTCTGAAGGACAATAAGGAATTTGTTTCGGAAGAATAGGACAACAATCGTTGAATAGCTAAATGATTATTTCTGTACTCTTTTGTCCTTAGTTGGGAAGATTATCTCCCACCGGGTTTTCTAGTCACTAAGGTTTTAACAAGGAAATATCATCTTTTTACGTCCAGTGTTGGGGTCAAAGCTAACATACTCAAAATCAATGTCTGGGAAATACGAAAGACCTCGACAGATAAGTTTCGGAACAACAACAAGTAAATCATAATCTTTGGATAAACGATTTAGTTTCGAATACTGTTGACGGACAAAGGAAAATGCATACGCTGAAGTTCAACTCGCCAATTGGTGAGCTGACTTCATCTCGAACCTCCCATCTCTTGTTTCATATCATTTCGATTTTCCGTTGGGATTTTGCAATAAAAACCATAAAACTCGTTCTAATCGTATAAGTCCAAAATTAATCGTATAAACGGTTTTGATTATCTAAGACACTGTAGTCACCTTATCTATACAATTATTTCCTACGGCTTGAGAAATAATCGTGAAATCTTCTCGTATGAAATTAATCGTATAAAACGATAATGGTTAGCCGAAACGCCGAGGATTATCTAAACTATACAATTAAAATCGTCATTCTTCGGAACACTCATAAGGACGCGTCTGTCGCATGAAACAATAATGGCAAACTTAAACGCCAATGTTATCTCCCTTATACGATCGATATTACTGCTTTGCAAGGTTTATATCGTACGAAAGGCCGGTTCTCCGATGAGAATTGTGAAAATTGCCTAAACCGTAAAACTGTCTACAGAGACCTAAAACACGATAACGGCCCACTTAAAATTCTAGATGAGAATTTGGCCCAATAGCAATGATGGTCGTAACTTGTCCTGCAAGCCATGAAGAAATGGAAGAAATCTGGAAAAGGAATACTTCCGCTGAAGAATAAACTCGAAAAAGAAGATTTTTGCAGAAGAATGGAAGACGGAAAAGGAAGACGGACCAACCCTGAAGCCTATATAGGAGAGATGAAGAGGAATAGCACATACACGTTTAATTCTCAACACCGAAATATTTAGGACTTTATATTATTTTCCATATTTGTTAGTGAGCTGCGACTCAATTAGGTTCACTAGTCTTAGTTTTTCGTACTACGGAACTCGCCAAAAACTCAAGTAGCCGAGGCTTATCACCTATTGTAACACGCTCACACGGAAATTTGAAATAAGACTTCTTTTTCTTTCTTTCCTATTCTTAAATTCGTGTTTTTATCGCTTACTTTTGTATACTGATCTTGTTCGCGTTTGACTGACAAAAATCTGGGATCTCTGGAAAATTACGATTCTCTTTGATTTTCTTTGACTAACAGAAATCGACAGTACAAATTTCGGTTCCCACATGGATGAAGATTGGAGTGAGCTTAAAGCGCCTAAGGTAGAACTCAAAGCCCTTCCTAACGGGCTACGATATGTCTTTCTTGGATCCAACTCCACTTATCCAGTGATTGTGAATGATGATTTGAATGATGATGAGATTGATGCCTTGACTTGTGAATTGAAAATTTTTAGGAAAGTCATAAGGGTAATTTTTTAGATGATATTAAGGGAATTTCTCCATCTTTTTCATGCATAGGATACATATAGAGAATGAATCTATGTTTTAAATTGAACATCAACAAAGACTGAACCCCAACTTGAAAGAAGTAGTCAAGAAAGAGGTCTTAAAACCTTTACATGCCAGTATTATATACCCAATTTCGAACAGCAACTGGATCTCACATGTCCATGTAGTTCCAAAAAGTGGTATAATCATAGTAAAAAGTGATAAAGATGAAATTATCCAAATAAGAACTATCATCAACAATAGAATGTGTATTATCTACCAAAAAATCCATGCCGCCTCTTGAAAAGATCACTTTCCCTTACCCTTTATCGACCAAATGCTTGAACGATTGGCTAACCATCCATATTACTATTTTTGGATGGGTATTCTGGATTCTTCCAACTACCCATTCACCTTGAAAACAATGAAAAGACCAATTTCACATGCCCATATGACACTTTTGCTTACCGAAGGATACCATTTGGGTTATGTAATGCCCTTACGACTTTTGAATGATGTATGATGTCGATTTTCTCTGATTTAATCGAACAAGTGGTTAAAGTTTTCATGGATGATTTTTCGGTATATGGTCTTCGTTTGGTGTGTATTTATCAAATTTGTGCAGGGTCTTTAAGTGGTGTGAGGAAACTCATTTAGTTTTAAAATCGATAAAATGCCATTTTATGGTGAGAGATGAGATATTTATTGGACTTCGAATTTCAGAGAAAGAGATTGAGGTTGATAAAGCTAAGATAAATATGATGACTAGCATTGCATCACCAAATTTGGTCAATGGAATAAGAAGTTTCTTAGGAAATGTTGGGTTCTATAGAAGGTTCATCAATGATTTCTCTAAGGTTGCTAGGCCTTTGACAAGAGTCTTGTGTAAAGATGTGGATTTTCACTTTGATGAAGAATGTCTTGAAGCTTTCAAGAATATTAAACAATAGTTGATAAATGCTCCTATAGTGAAACCACCGGATTGGGAGTTGCCATTTGTGATCATGTATGATGCGAATGATTATGTTGTTGGAGTGGTTCTTGGTTAGAAGAAAGACAAGAAACTTCATGCGATCTATTATGCTAGCAAAAAACAAGATGAATCTCAAGTTAAGTATGCAACAACCGAAAATGAGCTCCTTCCAATTGTCTTTGCATTTGAGAAGTTTATATCCTACTTGGTGGATTCTAAAGTGATTTTCTACACCAACCATTCAGTTTTGAGACATTTTTTAGCCGAGAAAGAAGCAAAGCCAGGATTTCTAAGGTGGATATTGCTTCTACAAGATTTTGATTTGGAGATCAAGGAAAAGAAAGGCATTGAGAATGGAGTCGTTGACCACCTACTAAGAGTGGATTATGAGATCCCTATTGATGATTCTCTTTTTGAAGAGCAGTTGATGTCGATAACTTTGATGGACAAATTGGAAAAGGATGAGAATCTAGGTTTTTTTTCTCTTGGAGAATTTTGCGTTGACGGGTGGAATGAACCATGGTATGTAGATATAGTCAACTACTTTGTTTGTAGAAAGGAACTACAGAAATTAGAGGGTTACCAAAAGAAAAAGTTCCTCAATGAGATCACAAAATACTTTTGGGATGAGCCCTATCTTTACACATTGAATAAAAATGGTCTCTATGAAGGTGTGTTGCTGAAGAAGAAGTAGATGGGATCCTCTTGCACTGTCATGGATCTTTATATGGTGGGCATTTTGCCACTTTCAAGACAATTTCTAAGGTTTTACAAGCTGGATTTTGGTGGCCGACAATGTTCAAAGATGCACACCAATTCATTTTGAGGTGTGATTCATGTCAAAGAACGGGCAACATTAGCAAAATAATTGAGATGCCATAAAATCCAATCATGGAAGTGGAGATCTTTGATGTGTGGGGAATAAACTTCATGTGACCATTTCCATCTTCTCATGGGAATAACTACATCTTAGTAGCAGTGGATTATGTCTCTAAGTGGGTAGAGGCCATTGCAAACCCAATGAATGACAATATTGTTTTTTTGAAGATGTTCAAAAGCATAATCTTCCCAAGATTTGAGTTTCCAAGAGTTGTGATAAGTGATGGTGGCACTCATTTCAATAACAAAGTTTTTGAAAGTTTGTTGAAGAAACATGGATTCAAGCATAAGGTGGCTACACCTTATCATCCACAAACTAGTGGCCAAGTCAAAGTATCTAATAGATAAATCAAAATCATTTTGGAGAAGACGGTTGGAAAAACGAGGAATGATTGGTCTACAAAGCTAGATGATGCCTTATGAGCATATAAAACTGCTTTCGAGACTCAACTAGGTACTACTCCATTCAACATTCTTTATGGGTACCCGATACATATCGAACACGAGACATACCGGGTGTATCGACCAGTACGGTGGTCCCATATCGGTTAGTTGGTTCAAAGTTCAGGTTCCAAATTTTCTGGTTTAGCTCGGTTTGGTCGCGAATTTGGTTCTGAATTTAAAGGGTTTCCCTCTTCTTTCTTCACTTATCACGATTTCATTGAATTTTTCCTCCAAGGCTTTACAAACTTTTCACATTGTTTCTCAAATCCAATCCGTTTTTTGTTGATTCTTTTGGCTACATACTCGATTTCTCTAGCTTCTAAGGGTAATTCCTGCACTTTTCACATCTAAACAAGCAAAAGAATGCTTCTCAAACTTCAATTTTTGAATACACTATTCACCCTAGGTAAAAATTTGAATCTTCTTATGTTTAAGGAATGATTAAGTCTTGTTAGGCTTAAAAATCTATTGGGTAATGGTTGCATATTGATTATCTACGATGAATGACCCTCATTTTGCTTACTTTTGAAATTTTGAAGTTAGGGTTCCAGAGATTGGATTTAAAAAACTTTGGGGCGAATTAGTTGATTGAGGTTTCTCATGTTGCTAGATGATATGTTTAAGCTATTTGAAGACTACATTGATTGAATGCTTAAAACTATGTAAATCATTAAAATCTTTGATGAAAATTTGAAAAAAGCTTATCATGTTTGGAAGTTTGATGTGAATTTGATTGAGAAATGATTTGAGACTATTTGGTTGAGCTAAGTGGAATGCATTGCTTGACTCACTGAACTTAATTGTTAGAGATTAGGTAGAGATTGGTGATCATGATTTTGGTCTCATATATTGTTAATGAAAGTTTCTCATGAATTCTCTATTTTGTATAGTTTACAATGTCATGAAGAAAAATCACCAAAAAAGAAAAAGGAAAAGGGAAGGCAAAGGAGCCAAAAAAGAACGACAAAGTCAAACCCACGATTGTGAGGAGTAGCGGAGGAGTTACAATTCGCGAACCATGCGGTTTTCCAAGGAAAAGACAAGGAAGACCGGTTAAACGAGTTGGTGAAGAAGATTCATCTTCTGAAGAAGTTGAGTGTACAAACGATTATGAAGAAGAAGAAGAACTTTTAGAGTTTTATCCGCCGAAGGATAAGGCTCAACCCAAAGAAAGAGAAGCATCAAGGGAGCCAACTATCAAAGAAATCTATGATAGATTGATGTAAATAAAGTTTGTGTCCTCATACTTTCCGACTTTGATACATTGATCGCATTGGGAATTCTAGAGGACGTTAAGGTAATCCTCAAGGAGACGGGTCTCGAGAAGATGCTAACTATGCGTCATGAAGGATATCAGCGTCGAAATTGCCTTTTTATAGCCTCGATTGAGGTAGATTTACGATGCCGAATCATCACATTTATGAGATGGAAAAGGCGAAAACATTCAGTCTCCTTTGATGAGCTTTAAGGAATCTATGGTTTTTCAGCCAAAGGAAGACAAACGTTTATCAAAGTTCCCGATGAAGTCAAATTTATATGACAGGCACTCATCAAATGGAAGAAGGCTCTGCTTATGATCACACAAGGTATTATACTCCTGTTCTTAACCATCCTCTTCAACCAGGGCCTTTGAGGGACATATACACCTCTCATCACAAGATGAGTCGCTGGTGTAATTACCAAGATAGAACTCTGAAGAAAGTGGTTAAGGAGCTTAGAAAGCTCAAGAACTTTTGAAGAAGGTAGTGACCTGAACGGGTTGTGGTTCTCAGGCAAATTTTGGGCGTCAACCGGAACTAAGGGATTTAGAGATGGTCGTAGCGTAGAATGGATCTTCAGAGGCGCAACAATCTGAGAGCGAAGGAGAACGAGTTTCTCATTCCATGCATTCTCTACCACCATGTTTCCGCCAAAGAAAGTACAAGCGCGAACCTCCACCTCCATCTTCTGACAACAAATCTCCCACATTCACCTCTGATGAGGATGGCGGTCTCTACCAGATCAACCACTATTGAAGTACATTTCAACATCATTGTATATACTTTCATTTTAGTTTTTATTTCTTTTATTATCGGTTCATCCTCCGGATTCTTTTTCACACGGGACCATATCTCACTTAGTTTCGATTTTGATCTTATCACACATTTGCATTGTTAATAGCTAAGGTTTTCAAATATCCAAAAAAAGAAATTAAAAAAATTTAAAATTTTTCAAAAAGATTGCATGCATTAGGTCGAGTCTAGGGCATTATTAAATAGGGAACAACGATTGGGTTGCCTTGTGATTCTTGATGTTTTTCTCCATTTATAACCACTTTTAGAATTTTGAATTAGCTATTAGTAGATTGATGCTTGAACCACTTTTAGAATTTGGAAAATACATGCTTGGAATTGACCACTTGATGCTTCATAATGTTTGTAGAATCTTGCTTGAATTGGAACCAATCCCATGATTACTTGGACGTAAATGAATTTAATTCTCTTGCTTATAGATTTGAAATGCTTGACCATGGTAAAAAACTTGAAATTTGGATTATCTTAGCCTAATTCTATCACTCTTGTTAATCCAAATGACCATCCTCATCTAAAGAATGATTATAACCATCTTTAATCACCCAAAGCCTTTCTTTAACCCCCCCCCCCCCTTGTTCCTTATTGTGAGGCCATTTCGGAAAATGCATATATGGGCAAAACCTGTGTAATAGAAGTTGAATGACAAGGAATTAGCCTCTTTAAAGTTAGCCTCGTTATAAGGTTTGTGAGGATTTTTGAGGATTTCAAAGGATTTGATTGGTAATTTTTGGATGTTGTTGGATTTTTAGGGTTTAGGAAAGTTAGAAGATTTAGGATGAAAAGTTGTTGATGAAAGTTTATTGAATTAGGAAAGTTTATAGATTTAGGATAAATGTTGTCTAGGATTTGTGTTTTTTGATGTTTAGGGTTTTGGAAATTTTGTTTTATTGATGATTTAAAATGATTGGATTGAAAAATTTTAGTGATGTTAAGTGTTTAATAAATATTTTGAATCTTTAGGGTTTAGTATTTTGGAAATTTTATGTTTTTGATGATTTGAAATGATTGGATTGAAAAAAATTGTGATTTTATGTGTCTAGTGATTATTTAGAATGGTGAGGGTTTAGGGTTTAGTGTTTTGGAAATTTTGTGTTCTTGATGATTTAAAATGATTAAAATAATTATAAACGATAATTTTAAGACTAAAGTATAAATTTTAATTATAAATGATAAATTTTTAATTATATATGATAAATTTTAAATTTTTAAAAAATATATAAAATTTAATTTTTTTTAAAAAATACTATTGTAAGCTAAAGTTTTTTAATCGTAATTTTAGTTCTTACGGTCGCTTTAGAGGACCAGAAGAGATGGGAGGATCCTCCTCGGGACCTTAGTTTACGTCGCTCGCACCATGACTGACGTTCACTTCTAGTACTCAAGTGCCTGACTCTCAAGCACCCTAGGCACCCCTGGTACCCCAGAGACCTCCGATAGCTCAACAATATTTGACGTTAGCTGAGGTGTTAGTCCATCCTGGACGTGAGAGGTTACAGAGATTGCATCCATCTGCAGAAGGTAGAACGATATGGTTTCCGCAGACGGATAACAGGATCAGCAAGTGCATCAAGAGAATGATGCATGGTCTTTTTCGAGTAGCATACCCAAAGTTTAAGGACATTCCAAGCGACAATCATGATTATTGGGTTAATTGTTTCGTGGTCAGATATATATAGATTACATTTTTAGATAATTGAATTTACTAACAAGATTGAACTATATAGTTACTAAAATTAAATTTTTAAATCCTCTAGTTAGAGTTCAACTAGGACCCCGAAATGACATCTACAGTAAAGAAGGAGTTCATGGCAAGAGCGGGAAGAGTTTATAGCAACCACGTGTACGCGTGGAAGACAACTTAGTTTTTGACTGGAAAGAAGCACACTGGAATGCCCGATAAAATCTTGCCAGACTTCATCACATATGGGAACAAGAGGGGATTAAACAAAAGTCAGCGACTAACAAGAAGAATCGGTGCAACGAAAGAGATGGTAGGGGGATGTCGACTACCAACTCAGGTGCCAAGAGTAGGTTACTAGAGCGGCTGAGATGGTATGAATTTTAACATAGTAAATTAAATATTTGAATCAACATATTATTTAATTTTACTTTTTATTTTTAATTAGTAACGTAAGACTGACCAACAACTGACATCCATTGAGCTTATGGAGGACACTCACACGAACAAGAAAACCGGACAACTTCAAGATCCGCTTGCTCATGAGGTGATTGAGACGTCAAGAAAGTTGATGGAAGAGGTGCGAGCGTCTTAGTCGACACCTGATGATGGTGACCTCCCGCTGGAGACGCAATATGAGATAGTGTCTCAAGTAAGTAATATTTAGATATAAATTTATGCTATTGCATATTAGTGCCCTACTATTGCTTTGTATTTTGTTTTTTATAGGCTACAAAAAAGCAGAAGAGGCGCATGTTTAGGTTCGAGAACATGGCCAGCTATTGTTTCCCGGCATCCTCCCGAGCTGCTAGGGATCCTTACATAGACGAGGAGATGAGGAGGAAGGACGCGACGTTAGAGAACATGCAGAAGATGATCACCGACATGTAGGTTGAGCAAAGGGAGTGAGACGCTCAGATCCAAGCCCAACTCAAAGCTCAAGAAGAGATGCATGCGCAGATTGAGGCCCAGATGAAAACTCAGATGGACGCGTTCTTGGCGCAAATGAAATAACGATTTGGACAGGGACCGCATTAGTTGTTGTTGTTTTAGACATATTTTGAATTTTATGAATCTCTTAGATTTACAAATATTTTGGAATTTAAATTTTATGAATATATTGAATTTTATTTGATTTTTTATTATAAATTAATTATTAATTAATAAAATTATCAAAAATAATATATATATATATATATATATATATTAATAATTAAACCCTGATCCGTCACTAAATCTGTGGAAATGACGGAATTTACTGACGGACAACATTCGTCAGTAAATATCCATCAATTAATCCGTCACTAATAATGATAGATTTAGTGACGGATATTTACTGACGGATTACTGGCGGGGTTGTTTCTAACGGAATATTCCATCAGTAACATGCTGTTAGTATTCCGTCACTAATACTGATGAAAATACTGATGGTTTTCATTACTGACGAGTTAGAACTGACGGTTTGGTATGTCATTTAACCCGTGTTTTCTTGTAGTGGATATATGTCAAGATAATTTTTATTCTATCATATTCCGTAAAAGTATATATATCATAGTCATGATTACACATATATTTTACATGTAAAATATATTTTGGCCTACAAGAATTTAAAATTATATCTATAGTATAAAATTTATTTATGCGTGCGTTTAGTGTGAGACAACATCTAGTTGATATTAAAAGTAAAAACGCATAAGGTATATTTCACTAGTTTAAAATGATTTTGAAAAATAAAACAATATTTTGTAATAGTAATGGTTATATATTTTTGATTTTTGAGCATGCAGTTCAAAATAGATGCGAAAGCTAACTATGAGCAAAGAAGATGGGTAGAAGCAGCTCATGTGGATAGTTTTGAGGAGTACGTGGAAGTTACCTCATCCAATTTTTTTTTCTAGGAAAGCTCGTCTTGTGAATGATATATATGGTTTCAAGGTAAAAAAAAATATTGGTAATTTATTTCTTTGATGGATTAATCATACATGTGTTTTGATCAATCTCATAAAATCATACAAACCACGAGTAGGACGACATGAGTAGGGATGTGTGGTTAATTGTTAATTACATGGAGTTACCGAACATGAGGCTATTATGGAACTTCATAAAATAGTTGCAGATGTCGATAAGACGACAAATGAGGAACTCTTAACGTCAAATGGTATGTCACGATTGGTTCTTAATACTTTATTGGGTATTGCAAAAATGATTAGCATCTGCTACAATTGATGAAGGATTCATTCATTGCGTGTTGATCACATCCCTCTTTGAAGACATTGGAAAATGCTTTTGGATTATTTCACAACTTCATGTACTTAGTTTAAAGTTTTTTCTTATATCGAACGTTCTTTTAAGCTTAGCTATAAGTTTGGATGTATGTCTTTATAGTTGATGGAACTAGTCCACGGTTGAAATTTCATAAATTCATAAACCATTTTGATGAATCTATTATATAAAAAGAAGGTTTGTAACTCACAAGTTTGACACATCAGCTCCTATTATTTTGACAACTCAGATTATCAATTTGTTGTTTCGTCTTCCATAGTAGCGTAATAAATTTTTATTCTAAAATTCTGAATATCATTTATGATATTCAAAATCTTGACTAAAACCCTTATTTTCCCAAAACAAAACTCTTCGTTTTCGTCTTCTTTAAATATTCATCATGAGATTCTTGGAGCAGCGATTCATTTTCACCAGAGAGGGAATCAAAGTTATGACTAAGAGAATCACGTTGTGTTTAAAAATTTCGTATTTTTCAAGTTGTTTTTTCTTCCACCGTGCACAACGGTTCTGAAACCAAACAACTATTTGACCAAGTTGAAGATGAAGCTCTTTAGCTAACTTCACTTTCCTCTCGGGCTCAAGCTTTTTCTCTATCTCAAAAAATCTAGGTAAATCAACTTATAAAATTTCGTCTTTCTCACAAGGACACTGCTTCCTTCTATTTTCATAGTATCCTTCTCTCTAATATGAGTTTTCCCTATAGACAATCAAACAGTTCCCCAAAAGTTCCTTCAAGTGCTGGTAAAATTTTATAATCAAAGAGTTTCCTTCAAAAGAAGATTCATCCGCCAATTATTTTGCTAGGAAAAAAGGTATGTTTATTCGTATCTGATATACTTGATCTCGAGTTAATTAATTGGATTCGTCAAGATATTTTATAATGATATATAGATGTGGTTTATGTGAGGATGGCATGTTGATTTGGGTTGTTGATTGGTTTTGTGATATTTTTCTCTGAGAGTTGGGAGAGGAAAAAAATGTCGCATATAGTAGACCATGATTACAATTATTTTTTCAAGATCGTGTTATTTGGTGATTCCGAAAAATCAAACATATGGTATAGATTCACTAGGAATGAGTTTTTCCTGAATCAAAGTCCACCATTAGCCACCAGAACTCTTTAGATGACTCCAAATTTGGGATGCTTTAATTTAGAACAAACTTGAAGAAATTTAGATTTTTTGTAATTCGTAATTGGTAGTATCGATATATCAGAGAAATTTGAAGAAAATCTTTGTTTTTGTGTGCGTCCTTACGTGATCTTGACATAGTAGCTCATTTGATGTGGTTGAATTCTAAATTTACTCTGTTTGCTTTTTTAAGAAACATTGCTGTGGTGTTTGGTCACATATATATATATATATATATATATATTATATATATTATATATATGTGAAAGTCATGTGGTTTCTCAAGATTTGAATAGTTAACTTTTTCAAACGTTATATTGCAGGTCAATTGCGGTACAGGGCCATCACAAGCATTTATTACACAGGTGCAGTAGGTGCACTTCTTGTCTATGACATCACCGGAAGAAAAACCTTTGACAATGTTCTAAGGTGGCTACTTGAACTAAGATACCATGCGGATTCCAACATACAATGGACACATAATTGAGTTACAAATTATGAAGATAACATGTGTCAAGAAAAAGCATTCTTAATATGAGCATGTTGAATAAAAAAATGTATAGACAAGATCAAGTCCATTGAGTTTTTGAACTATAGGTTTTATAATTTTTGACTTTGGATTTTTCACCTCTTGATATTTTATGTTGATAGTCTATTGACTAAATTCCTCCAAAATTTGAAGTCGGTTCATAGTTATACAATACTTCTTGAAACATGTGAGAATGACAATGACCAAAAATATGGAGTTAGATTATCACATATGGTGGGTATGGTGATAAGTATATGGAGATGGAGAATAAATGGTTAGTCGTTGAGGAAAGTTAGATAGAAACAATACTTAAACAAAGAAAAGAGAGAAAATGATATAAACGAGATAAAAGGAAGTTGTAAGGATAAGATGATGAGTGAGATGTAGAAGGACAAAGAATTGAAAACAATGAAAAAAGTAGGTTTCATTTAGATAAGGAAGAAAATAAGTGTCTCGAATTTAGTGGGTGGAAGGTTCACGGTGATGAGAGGAAGAAGAAGGTGATTAACATGAGGACGATTTTGAAGTTCATAACCTCTAATGATGTAAGAATTAATTAATAAAGAAACACATCAATTTCTCTAAGCATTTTTCATCACGCTTATTCTTCAACTTCCCTTCTTTGCAAATCTTCTTCTCCTTACAGTACCTTAGTTCGCTTTTCCTGTTTTGCTCCTAAAATATATTTTATTCTTCAGATACGCCTAGAAAGTAGGTGGGTAACTTTAGTTGTTTTTTCTTAGAAATTTGGGTTTATCAAGATTTAATTTTGATAATCCGTTTAGGAGGTTGACTTTTCAATCTTGAAAGCGGACATCTTCTGCCCGAAAGATTTTATTTTTGAGAATTTTATAAAGCTTTGGGTTAGAACGTGATGTATACAAAAATTTGATTATCTATATTTGTGTTAGCAGAAGAAAAAAACTCATGTTGAGCAGAAGTGGCAAGCAAAGCCAAAAATGGGTGCTTCACATGAATCCAGTGATCATCGAACATAATTGAAATATTTTTTATGTAGGTACTATGATAATTATAGATCACTTTTTCGTGATTGGCCCACAAATAAAAAATTATTCATTTTTAATATAATATAGTTGAGAAAAATATTTTACTGTACAATTTAAGTTATAGGTTGATTATAAATCAAATATCTTTGTATTACACATGATAAAAAATATATAAACGTTATAGACCATAAATCCCACGTGTCCACGTGGGTAATCATCTAGTAGAACATAATCGGAAGCATTTATGATAATGAATCCATGCTTTATTTATATGAATTTAGGAAACTCATCTTTCAAGTAAACTCTATATGACTTTAATTCTTTGGAGATATGATGTAAAGAGTTTCATTTATTTGGTTAGGGTTGCTTCGAGGATTTATAATCTTTTATTTATATAACTAATTTCTAATTTGATCTTACAACAAATTAGAAAGTACCAAATATATTCATACATAAAAATCTCATAACATTTATGTTTCAAGTCTTTTGTTTAATTCAAAAGTGACCACTTAAATAATTGAATTATTAAGTAAAGATCCTAACATATTAATATGGTCCTGTTCGTTTTGCAGTCGATCGCGATAGCGACCAAATGTAGCGACTAGTTGTCATTAGCGATAGCGATCAATGATATTTTATATTGTTCGTTTCACAATCGCTAATCGTTCTGTTGTTAGTATTTCACTCTCTAGCGACTAATAAATCCACTTAATTAATTTACTATTTTTTCAACGAGATAGTATATTAGTTTAGAGGATAGACACAAACGGGTACCAATCCATTGACGGAAAATTACACTCCCACAAGGGGAATATAAACTCATCGATGGATGAAAAAACTAAAGCTAGTCTAGGGGACCGAGTTCTAACAATTGGAATGTTAAACGAAGGACAAACCATCTACAAAGAGACGGCGCCGACATAGGTTGACAACTGAGTTGGGAACACGTCATAGGAAACATATTCCCAAAGAGATATCCCCTAAAGACTAATAAACTAAGCTTGTTGACATCATTACACACGAAGAAAATTATAAAGAAAAAGAGAGAAACAAGGCCCATTATTGAAGAGAGACTTAATCGATGGCCCAAAACAAAAGGGAAAGACTTAATCTTGCAGCCGCCAGACCACCAATCGTGTGTCACCGGAACTCCACCAAAAATAGATCGTCGGTCTTCCAAAGTGTAAGATGCGGGACTACATGTAACTGAAACCAGATAGATTTGGCCAAAACGGATCTCGGAGCCTTGGACTCAACCGCATGCATCAAGAAAGATAACATCGGTGGGAAGAAAACCTGCAACATAAAAAAATCAAAATGCACATGCAAGGCCCTAGCCATCTAGATCAAAGCATGAAGTAGGCAATGTCGACGAAGGGAAATATAATGAGACCAGTGGGAAAGGGAGGCTGGGCGAACCACAGAAAAGCCGAGAGGAAAGGAGTTGACACCGAGAAAAAAAAAGCGGAAGAAAACCTGTACAGTGGCCGCTGCTCGACGCCAATGGCAGAAAGAGAGAGGTGTTAAGCGAACAGTTAAGAGGAGGAGGAAGAGGGATAGAGAATATGAGAGAGAGCTTGAAAGCTTAGAATTTATCAGGTTAGCTTAATTAATTTACTTAATTTAATCAATTTATTTAGTTTAAATTTAGTTAATTTTTTCTAAAAGATAATTTTTGGTGTCACATCATTTGTTTGTTTTATAAAATTTTAAATTATTTTATTTATTGGATTTATTTACTTTATAATAAATTATTTCAACTTACTTATGTATTGAAAGTAATTTTTTATTTTTTATTTTTTAAAATTGCTTATTTAATTAAAGTATATAGCTAATATTAATAATTATATATTTTACTTATTTATTTAACCTATTTTAATTTATGTTAATTAATTTAATTTAATTTTAGTTTTAGTTTTTAAACTAATTTTAATAATTTACTTATTTCATTTACTTAAGTTACTTAACTTATATAAATTACTTATAATTTTTTTTACTTAATATTTTTAAAAAGTAAATTTTAATTTAATTATTTAAATATTTATAATTAATTCATTTTAATTATTTAGTTTAATTTAGCTTATTTTATTTTATTTTATTATCAGAGGGACTGATTTGTTGTTCATTTATCAGTCGTTGGTCCAGAGACTAATCGTAGGTTTTGATAATTATACCGCTGAAAAAAAAACAGCGACTACAAACTCTAATCGTTTATTGCTAGCGTCTAGTCGCTACTTTTAGTCGCTAGACCAACGACTGACAAACGAATAACAAATCAATCGCTGCCGCAGCGACTGACAAACGTACACAACCTAAATGTGTAAACTCAAAATAGATCTCACCATCTTCCACTTGGTCACATATCTATCTTGAAAATGTGATATACCTTAATGGGCTCGATTTTTCATCACCTTTCAAGGTACAAACATTCTCATGCATTAACCATATCAACTTAGTATCATAGCAGTCTTTGTTATATTAGTCATTAATAAACCTTCCATGGTAACTTAATTCAACATAACCAAACGAAAAATCAATTATGAAAGTGTTGCATGAAAGCCACATGAAATATTATTGGAACATGTCAATTTTTAAATGGACATACTTTAGTGAGATTCTTTAATCTTATTAAGTGCAAGTTGAAACTTAACTTTGAACTTTATTTTGATCAAAACTTGTGTAAGAACACAACCAATAAATTGAACCAGAAACTAAATGAAAAGCTCTTACTATACCAAATGATCTTCAAACACCAAAATACTCACTCGAGAAGTATGCTCATGAAAGAATTTTAGCACAATACTATTTTGTGAGAGGATATGCTATCATGGAGTTTGTCCCTAAGTGTCCATGAAAATTTTTCCACTTTGTACCCTTTCCAGAAAAACTTGATATTTGATGTCTACATACTTAGATTTTACCACTCCTAGAGTTAATAGGGGAAAAGACAACTAACTTAATGTCACAATATCAATTTAGTGGTCTATCATTTCATTTTAGAATTCAATGCCCCTTGTTACAAAAAGGTTTTATCCAAATTATAACATTGCAAGTGCACAAGAAAATTATAGTGGTATTTAAGGGGATTGAAACCACAAAGACAAAAGTTGCACTATAAATTCAGAACTGTATCTAGCTATAAACAAAATAAAGTAATTTTGTAAATTGGGTACTTTTTGTTCTGTACTTTGGAAACTAAGTTTTTTTTTTAATTTGGAAAATAGATACTTTTGTTTATTTATTTATTTATTTGAAAATAGGTATATTTGTTCATTCACACGAACTATTCATAATTCACACAAACAATTCACCATTCACATAAACCATCCATCATTCATACAAACAACTCACCATCACACGAACAATTCACATTCATCATTCACAAACAATTCATCATTCATGAAACAAAAAAGATTATAAAGTATATTTTTAGCAAATTATAAAACTTTTTTAATACCCTATTACCAATTTTCTCTACAAGGGTTGATGTTTTGATGAATGCAAATAAATAAATTGAAGATATATTAAAATGATGGAAAATAATAAGTTAAAAGCATTGGGAAACAATAAATTCTCAAGGATGCAAACATGCATAAATGAATAGAAATATTAAAGAACTCATTAAGAAATATTCTCGAACTCGAAGCGTGTATATATATATATATATATATATATATATATATATAATCTCTTCTTGGAGTATAAAATTCATAAACATATAATATTGAATATTTAATTCACGTTGGACTCATATATCCTTACAACGCATTACTGATAAAATTTGGTAGGTTCGCAAATCACAATAACATAAATTCTCGCAGGTTAATGATATTTTTCTTATATAAGATTTTTCGAGAATTTTCAACTAAAATTTTTTGTATTTAAGGCACCTAAAATGAAAAATTAGGTAGCTAAACTAATTCAGACCTTGTGAACAACAGTGATGAAAAACATAAGTTATAATTACCTTAACGAACATCTATATCAATCAAACCCTAAAATCTTCTTGAAAAGCTCTAAAACCAAGTTATGAAACTGCTCAGACATAAAATTAATCAAAGTAAAAGAAGATATAAAAGAAAACATAAATGAATTGCAATTATAATTAGAAGGGTTATAGAAAACATAAATGAAAGGCAAATAGTCAGAGTGAGAGTGAGATGACAACTCCATAAACTAAAAGAATAATAAAGAATATCCTAAGGGCATCATTATTGATTGTCCCTTAAGGAGGGTCCTTGGAATATTTTATTGA
>OVBE01003227.1:0-27612 GCA_900406425.1 Iberis pinnata
AAAATCATATATATATATATATATATATATATATATATATATCGATTTTCTATATATTTTCATGATTTAGAAGTTTGATAACTCATAAATATTAACACAAAATAATATAGAAAAATCTCAAAACCGACTCTGGTTTCAAAAAATCTTACCTCATGAACTGTAGCAGAAGAGGGCTTGCTAGTTTGAGATTCTCTTGCTGAATTACCAACTTGAACTCTATCTTCTAACTCAGAAGGTACAGAGATATCATTGATATTACCATTAGCAAGATCAAGCAAGAACTCTGCAGGATTCATAGCAATAAGAGGAGAACATCCAATAGAAGAAAAATAAACCAAAGCTTCTGATGATTTCCCAAAGTAGAGAAGACTTCCTCTTCCTAATAGAATCAACTTATCAAATCTATGGAACAGTCTACTTGAAGGTTGATGTATTGTTGTGATCACAGTTTTGCCTGCCTGCTAATCAAGATTTAGACAAGAACCAAAGTAGAGAGAGAGTACATGACCGGTCCTGGACAAAGCCTAATGAAACATTTGTCTTTGACCCCCAGTTTTTTATTTTATTTTATATAAATTTTAAAATTTTATAGGCCCTCGGAATTTTTTAAATATATATTGGCCCCATATAACAAACACAAAATATTAGTCTAATTTCTTTTGTTTCAAACCCCCCACAATTTCAGGACCGACCCTGGAGAGAGATACATTGTTTGAAAAAGAAACATACCTCGGCGATGTCGTGGAGCATTTGAATGGTTCTAAGAGCTGTGGTTGAATCTAAACCAGAAGTTGGTTCATCAAGAAGTAATAAAGAAGGATTAATGATGATTTCGTTTCCTATAGAAACTCTTTTTCTTTCTCCACCTGATACACCACGTACAAATGCTCCACCTATCATAGTATCTTGACACCTAAAAAACATCAATCCAAATTTATTAAAACTAAGTGTTGTTATGGATGCGAGAAGATTTGACAAAACATAAAGACACAATCGATGTTAAAATATGACATAAAATAGTATTAAAAAGCTCAATATAATTGGCTAAAAGAAGTACAATAGTGTTGTACGATACAATTTATTTCAGGAAAAAAATTTATTCTAATTTTCCTAACGGAATTCGGTTTTGGAACTATATATAAAAGGAATTTATTTATTATTATAATATTATAATAGTTTTTCTTATACTATTATAATATTTTTAATACTAATACTTTAGATTTTGAATTACTAATTTACATTTATTGTTAGAAATTTTTTCATCATGTTTTCTATTATTTAATTTTAAATTTATATAAAAATTATTAGAAACTACCAGAAGATTTATTTGACTTTTGTAAAATATATATATATATATATATATAAAAGATATATATCTAAAAATATATATAACAAAGAATAAAAATATTTATTAAATTATTGACTCGTAATTAACCCATGGTTGACCCAGAAACCTGGTGACCCGAAAGATCATCCGGTTTGATCTCCGGATCGGTTTTCAAAACATTGCATTAAACCTAACCCCGGTTAGTCATCGGCTTACCGGTTCAACCGCGGATGGTGGTCAGGTTGGGTATTTAAAAAACAAATCTTTTGGAACCTCTAGAAAGATGCAACATACCTCTCCAAACCCAACTCTTGAATAACATCAAAAGCTCTTTGTTCTTTTTGTTCTCTTGTAAGAGTCTTAGGTAAACGCAAACGAGCAGCATAGGTTAATGTTTCCTTCACAGTAAGATGAGCAAACAAAACATCATCTTGAGTCACAAACCCAATCCTACAACAAAACCAAAAATGTTTAAGTTCTTTATGTGTTTAAAGAGTATGAGTTTTATGAACCAAAAAACTACTAACTTGCTTTTCAAGAACTTAGAGTAAGGCTTGTCATTGTAAGTAATAGATCCTTTAGTAGAAGATTGAGAGATTCGACCACCGAGTAAACTAAGAAGAGTTGTTTTGCCACTCCCTGAAGGTCCCATAAGAGCTAAAACTTCACCAGGATTCACACTTCCACTTATTCCATTCAATATATCTTTATCTTTAGATGAAGTCATTTTCTTAATCACTACTTTGTATGATACATCCTTAAACTGCATCAATTACAAAAAAACATAACATCTAAGTCTTGAGATTAGCTCATTCATTAAATCTTTATTTAGAAAAAAATTTATGGGATTACAAAAATACTGTTTTTTTTAGTTTACGTTATAAAAATACCACACACGATCAAAAAATACGAGAAAATTATTTTTTATTCAAAATACTACAAATTTAAAATCGTTTTAAAACTTAAAATTTAAATCATAAACTTCCAAACTAAACTTTAATTCCAAAAATAAACTCTAACTAGTGAATCTAAACCCAAAAATAATTCGTGAGATTAAATTTTTAAGTTAGTTGTATTTTTTAAAGAAAATTATTTTAATAGTATTTTTAAGAAAATTGAAAAAGTGTGGTATTTTAGGAAGTAATATATTATGGAATTACTCAATCTTATATCACAAATTTACACAACTTTCCCCCTTAATTTATGACTTAGAACTATCTAATATCTTTAAGTCTTGTACATAATTTCATGTAAGATGAGATTTTGTACAAGACTTGAACCTGCTGAAAAGTAGAGATAGAGAGACAAATGTGGAATATTCTTTTGATCTCCTCTCAATGCCTGTGCAAACAGAGAAGATCAGTACTAAAAGACACTTAAATACTTTAATCTCATTATATAATTAATAACAACCCTAATTATTTTGTAGTCTAGTTTGATATAATTATTATTATTATTCACCTTGAGAAAGATAGGTAATGTTGGTTCTGCTTGAAACTTAGATTTCTTCATTCCAGCTTCAATGTCTTCAGCTGAAACAGTTTGATTCATTGTTAACAGTTAATGTTTGGTCTGATTGATCAATCTTTGGTTCTTTAAGTAGGTGAAAGTTAAGACCTAAACATCATGTGGTAAGTGGTAAGTGATATATAAGTGAGGTTATGTTATATGATATTGTTGGACACAATCTTTGTCAGTCACGTAGGAGATTTTGACTTTGAGATACATTAACAATTTAAAACAGTTCAAACACTAAAAAGATTCCAAAGTTGGAACCCACAATTTTGACTAAATAATTGAAATATTTTGACTTCTTTTCACCTATTTTTGTACTACTTAATGAAAAGTTGTTACCTTGGAGAATTAATCACTCACTAGTTTTGTTTTTATTCTTTTTTAATATAAGCTCGGACTGGTCTTGAGGCTAAGCAAGACTGATCCTAAAGCCAATCAGAGCAAAAACGAGCTTGCAATCTATTTTATATATTTGAAATTTTACTTTAAGAATCGGTTCGAATTATATTTTAAGAACCAGGTCCCTTGTTTTCGTTTTATATTGCGGTCTTTACAATTTCAGGACCGGCTCTATATGAGCTATTCTTTTTATTTTACAAATTTTTACTTTGAGATACATCACAATTTAAAACATATCAGACACTAAAAAGATTCCAAAGTTGGAACCTACAATTTTGACTAAATAATTGAAATATTTTGACTTCTTTTCACCTATTTTTGTACTACTTAATAAAAAGTTGTTACGTTGGAAAACTAATCCCTCACTAGTTTTGTTTTTCATATGAGCTCGGACTAGTCCTGAGACCAAGCAAAGCAAGTATGAACTTGTGATATATCTTATATTTTCAAAATTTTATTTTAAAACTGATTCATTTCAAAATTTTATTTTTAAACTCGACCTTTGTTTTCATTTTATATTGTAATCTTTATATCCCAGGAGTGAAACCGGCTTTGTATGAGCTACTTTTTATTTTTTTATTGTTATAAGTTTCTACCAATTATGCAAGTAACATATAAATATTGGACATCTATATGAGAAAAAATGAAAATTATATATATCAAAAAAGAAATGTGTCATGATATGACGAAAATGACAAAGAAAAAGAAAAGAACAAAGCTAATTAATTAGTGGTGACAAGGTGACAATCACTAGTGGTGAATTATTGACTTTGTAAAACAATACTCAGATTGACTAAATAACAAAATATAATTAATTGTAAAAGGAACAAAAATACTTTAAAATTTAAATCTTATTATTGGTACTTTGACAAAATTAAGTTGTATTTTGTTTTGGCATATAAATTAGTGTCATGTACGATTTCTTTGTGAAAACAAAAAGTAGGCATTTTCGCATTTAGATGCAATTTTGTAGTATTTTTGAAAAACGAGACGAAAATCATTAAAAAAAAATATTGATTTACACTCGAATTATATTTGTAATGGTACTTTCATAACTAGAAAATTTATTTATATTCTACTAATTTTGTATATTTCATTTTAAGCAATATTTTTAGTTTTCAATGCAAAATAAGTTAATTTTACAAATATATTAGGATTATTTGTATTTTGTAAGTTATTCTCTTAAGACAATAAATGATATTTTAGTTTGAAAACAAAATATTTTTTAATTTGTATGTAAAAGATAAAAATATTTTTTTTTGATAAAAATAAGATAAAAATATTTATGTAGTACTCCCTTTGTTTCAATATATAAGTAGTTTTAGCCAAAATAGTTTGTTTCATAATATAAGGTGTTTTCAAAACTAAAGGCAATAAAATAATTTAAATAAATAATATTCTACTAAAAATTTAAAAACAAAATGATGTGTTATAATCTCTCTATAACTTTTCGCGTTTTCCCACAAAAAAATAATCTCTTTCTAACTTGAGATGGTTGGTATTATTTTTATTACTAATAACAATTTCTCTCTAATTAATTGTTCTACACAAAACAATTGTGTGCAATAAACAAAAAAGCTTTTTATTACCCCTTTAAAAAAAATTAAAATTTTTTAATATCCGCATTTTTAAGCAAAACTACTTACATATACTATATAAGTTGAATACTTTGTCATTACATGCAAGAACTTTATAAGGTGGTGCATGCAAGAAATTAATAAATTTTTATAAGCAAACTTATAGAGTTTTTTTATAACTTTATCAAAAAAAAAAACTTTTATAAGTTTGCTTATAAAAATATATTAACTTCACGCATGCACCACCGAATTTCCAACAAATAAAAACTCACTTAAAAAAGAGAAAAGAAAGTAAGTGGTGTGTGTTTATTTGCACGAGAAAGAGTATACGTGTAACAAAACTAAACGCTAATTATTTACGTCTCTATTTAAATAATTTATCCAAACTTTCATGCAACCAAAAAAAAAAGCAAAGCAACGTACACCAATCATATATCCTCATCGTTATCAATATGATTGCTGATTTCATTAATTGCATGTTAAAATTACGAAACTACCCTTCACATTATGGGACTCTAAAAGGTGGGTACAAAGCTGTTCCTGAAATGGGTCGGTTCTTAAGTTAAATTTTTTTAAATGGACCGGTTTTTAAACTAAAATTTTAAAAATAAAAAGGAACCGCAAGTTTGTGTTTGGTGTGTTTGACTTTAAAACCAGCTCTAGGTAGGCATTTAAACCAAACCAAACCTAATCAAACCAAACCGTTCGGTTAGTTTATTCAGTTCGATTTAGTCTTTTTTATTTTAGTTCGATTTTTGGTTTGGCAATAATATTTTAATACTAAATTAACCGAATCGAACTAACTCTAATCGAACTTGCTAAAACTAACCGAACAAACCAAAAAAAACAAAAAAAAAAATCGATAAAAAACTAAAATTTTTAACCCAAATTAATATTTTCGAAAAAAAACCGAACTTCAAAAACTAATAATCAAACTGAATAAACCGGACAGGGCCGACCCTGATGGGAAGCTGGGGAAGCTAGGGCTTCAGGCGCATAATTTATATAAATTTTATGGGCATTAAAAATGCATTATTTTTAGTCTCTATAAGGATTCTTTGGGACGAATTCGATCATCACCTCCTATTAATAGGCATCATTTTTGTTCTTGGCTTTAAGCATCAAATAGCTTAGGACCGGCACTGAAACCGGATGTCGAACCGAATAAACGGAATGCAAAATTATTAATATTTTTTAAAACGTAAAATTACTTACGAATCATCTCGTCGTCGCTAAACGGTTTTGAATCGGAGATTTCCTCCGGAGGCATAGCAAATCCAGTGAAAGAAAAGGAAAGTCCTAACGAAGCACTTGATGCACGGCTTAACGCTGCACCACTATTCACTTCATCTAGCTCTAGCTTAATTTGAGCACTTCTTGACTTTCTTATATGTGTTCCTCCTCCGCCTCCTCCGCCACTTCTTCCCGGAGACGCCGCCAATCTCCGGCTTGATTTTCTAGATAAAGTCCCTCCTCCTCCTCCAATAGCTGCTGGAGCTGTTGCTGGTACACCATTAGCATCCATGGAACTATGAGGTGATTTAATAGCTGCAGCCACTGTCTCATATAGCTGCTCTGATCTTGTTCTAGCTAAACCGGTGGCTAACGGTGGCTTCTCAATTGACATTTTGACCTTTCAAAAATTTATAATCTTTAGCCAAAAATTTTAAAAGTGATAAAATTTATCAGTTTTGGAAGAAAAAAAATTTATAGAGAAGACGGTTTTTTAATTTTAAAGAACCGCAAACTCGTATTTGCACTGTTTAATTTGAAAACCGACTATACAATATCGCAATATTTACGTTCAAGATCATAGTTTTAGCTATTAACTAACAATAAGAAAAGAGTATATATAGCTTAACAATGAACATATATACATAAAAATATATAAATTATAGTCTTTAGCCAAAAATTATAGTTAATATCTAAGACGAGATGTTTCTGAAATTTTGAAAACCGTAATCTAAAACAGGAAAATATTTCGATTTTGAAAGATTTTTTAATAGAAAAGTTGGTTTTGATTTTTAAAAACCGCAAACTCGGATTTGCACTGTTTAATAAGAAAACCGACTATGCAAAATCGCAATTTTTAAGTTTAAGATCATAGCTACTAACAACAAAAGCAAGAGTATATATAGCTTAATAATGAATTCATATATAGAAATATATAAATTAGAATTTTACATAAATGACTATAGGAAAATGGATATACTATATTTTGTTTTAGGATATGGAATCAATACCTTTTGGAGAACTAAAAGATTAGAAAAGTGTTTTTAGATTGTTTGAAAGAAGTTTGTTTTTTGAAGAGACGTTGTAAAAGCTTGAAACTTGTGACACTCTTTCTAACTTGCTTCATCCATCTTCTTTATATAGTAGCATTTATGAGTGTGCCATGGTTCAATTACGACAATACCCTTTATTTTAATACTTGTTAATCTAATTTTTTGTCCAAATTGTTTGAGCGTCTTTTATAACCACGAAAATTTAAAAATATAAATATCACAAATTTTAAATAGCTTTAATATTTATAATTTAAACCTACAACTTTAAAATCAGATTTCATCCCCTTCAAAACTAAACCTTAAACTTTATTTAGTGAACTCGAACCTAAAATTTGTTTCCATTATGCGTTTGGGCTTCACTCTCCACTATCGGCAAGTTGACCTCAGGGAAGGGAGTCCCGGTGGAATCTGCGGTCCAGGATTGTCGTCCGCGGCTAGGGTTTTTCTAGTTGCTAATTCTAACTAGGATTGACACTAAACTGCGGTTTAGTTTAATTAGGTTTAGGGTTATTTTTAGTGGGTTTTGGGCTTTGTTGTAAAGGGTAAATGAGTTTAGATTATGGGCCTGTAAATTAGAGTTTTTATCTGTCTAATTCTGGATGTAACACCTATATGCTTTAAATAGAATATCCTTTTTTAAAAAAAAAAATCAATTTTTATGTTTGGTATTTTTGAAACATTTGGAAGTATATAATAATTTTTAAAATTTTTGGGAATGCGTGGTTTTTAAAATTTGAATTTTTTTGATGATATTTGAAAAAAAAATTCTTGATGATAAAATCGATCTCGGACTTAATCCAATTAAATAACTATTTTCTTAAAGGAGAAATCATTAGATCATCACCATTTTAACAACAAAACAAAAAATCATCGTATCATAAACTATAGAATAAATTACAATACATTTGGTTGAGGTAAGTAATTTCATTATAAAGTAAAAACAAAGCATTTTATATGTGTATATCCTATATCTAATTATTAAAACTTTTTTTAATAACTAATCATTAAAACATTGTGCACTTAATTCCAATTTAAGATTTATACAATATTATTCTTTTTTGTCGAATGTTAGAATAAAATTTTATTAAGAACCATCTCATATTTTTTATTTTTTATTGTAGCTTTCAAAATCTAAGGACTGGTGTATATAGTACTGTTTTGTTGAATGTTAGAATAAAATATAGGATTGGGCGTTCGGATAAACGGTTCGGTTCGGTTCTCTTCGGTTTCTGTTTTTTCGGTTCTAGAAAAAGAGGATCCATTTAGGATCCGAAAGAAATTCGGATCGGATCGGCTCGGTTTCTACCCGGTTTGGTTCAGTTTGGTTCTAAAAATTAAGAACTATTTCGGAAACGAACCAACGAGTAATTTCGGTAATTTCAGATATTTTCCGAAATACCCGAAATAACCGAAATTATCCGAATAATTTGTCAATGTTGGTCACCTTCCGTTCTTCTATTACCTTCGGTTCTTCTTCGATTTTTTTTTTGTTTTCGGTTCCTTTTTTGGTTCTCGGTTCTTACCCGAACCGAACCGAGAACCATGGATCTAAATAAGTAAATCCGTTCGGGTAAATTAATCGGATCCAGATTCGAACCGAACCTATTTTTCGGTTCGATTCGGTTTGGTTCTTTGGTTCTGGTTATTTTGCCGAGTCCTAATAAAATACTTCGATTATGTGAGACTAAAACTATAGTACCTGATTTTTAAGAATAACTATTCTCTTATCAACAACATATTTTTATTTATGTAATTAATTTCTTGTTTCAATCAAAATTAAAGAGAATCCAAACTTGAGGCGATGAGTATAACTTGACAAGTATAATAGCGATAGTTTACGGACACAATGAATCCAGCTAAGTATAATTTTTTCTTAATATCCTGACCGTACACGTGGTGGGACATACGAACATAATACATATTTTTTTAATCGTATATGAATATTAAGCAGTTGTAATTATCAACAATAGTTGCATATCCCTTTTTTAGTACGACATAGATTGTCCATAATCTATGATTATAAATGCATCAATTAATATTCAATCTTTTTTTTATAGATTATTTCAATTCGATTGTCATTATTTATTGGACTTACTACTAATGCTTATTAGTTCAAGGCGATACAAATAAAAGCATTTATATTTTTCTGAGAAAATAAAACATTTATATTTAGTTTCTATCGCATTAATAATTAGATATGTGATCAATATGAAGATAAAAATAATGTTGATAAGTCTACATTTCTTGAATTTATAATTTGGGACCAATACAATATATATTATAAAAACTTTCTTACCGACATTTATATATATATATATATATATATATTATTAAAATAAATTTATTGAAGCTTCATAAATTAGAGTCCTTATAAATTTAGAGGTCGCATAAAATTATATACTCCCTCCGTATCAAAAAGTTTGATGTTTTAGAAAAAAAAAATCGTATCAAAAAGATTGATTTTCATAAATTTCTAAGTAGCTTTATTATTAATTTTTTAGAAATGTAAACTTTAAGGCTGTTAATTGAAATTTTTTGAAAAACTATTGGTTAATAGATATTGAAAATTGTTTAGCACAAAAAATTATGTATTATATATATGTTTTATTAATATGTGTGAAAAAATTTAAAAGTCTATTAATTTGATAAGGAGGAAGTATATATTAGATCTGTCTTTGCAAGCATGCTAATTGGATCACAAATGAAAATTTCAATGTATCAGTTTTAAGTGATTAGTAAAAAAAATAACATATTCTACGCAGGGTTTATCATCTCTTAGTCTAACAAAATGCTATGCAATTCGAATTCCAATTCTCTTTAATTGACTGACATTTCGATTTCTCCTATACAAAAATATAATAATAATCAGCCGTAAACGTGTCGACAGCCAATTCGAAAGTAATATACAATTAATTATATAATGAAAAATGTCATTTTAGTGTCCAACTTTCAAAAATATAGACAAAAAAACACTATTTTTTTAATTACTTAACTTTTTTTTAACTTTCATTTTTAATATCGAACTTTGTTTGACTTTTCTAATTGAGTATCGACGTTAATTGAGTTAGCAGAGGTCATTAATTCTGTTAATCGCTTACGCTAATGAACGTTTACTAAAAACGACACCTTTCCAAAAACATAACAAACTCGTTTCATGAGTTCTTCTTCACCAAAGTTCCCAAATTTTCTAAAACCCTAAACCTACCATCTCTTCTCCAAATTCTTTGATTTCTTCTTGTTTGTTCTCCCTCTTCTAGTTCGAAATCTCTGTTCTCTCTTCTTATCCCAATGAGTACGAAGTCAGAAGCAACATACGAAGGTGGTCATCGTGGACTCTCTGTGAAGTGTGTGTGGTTTAGATGTAATGACTTTTACATCTCAGATGCAAGAGAATCCAGGACGTTCTTTCTACCATTGCATAAGCAAAAAAAGAGATAAGCTTTCATTGAACAATGAAAAGAGATGCAAGTGAAGAACCATAGTCTACATACTAATACTTATAATGTCGACCACAACAAAAAAGAACCATCATTCAACATCCAAAATAAGCTACTACTAATAAAAATAAGAACCATCATCCAAACCATGGTGTCCAACCTTCTTGTGATGATTGATCTACTTGAGAAGCTTCTTGTGATGATTGACCAACTTGAGAATATCTTTGTGATGATTGACCTACTTGTGAAGCTCCTTGTGACACTCCTCCTGAAACTCCCACTCTTGATCCTTGCCCAAACAAGGCAGTCCTTGGTTCCTAGACATTAAAAGGATCAACTATTAGTATCATTATAAATGCATAAAGAAGAAATGAAATAATGATGTTTATACTTGTTCTTTCCTAGGTCGACCCATTGGTCGTTTTGGTGTGTTGTCTACCCGCTGGTTTTTGCAAGAGACTACATTGTGGCCTTCTTGCTTGCATTTTGAACATGTAATGAATCTAAAACTTTTTGAAAATTTGGTGTTATTTGAAGATGATGCAGTCTCATATCTACCTTTCTTCCTAGCATAGATACTTGGTCTTCCCGGATTGTTATTTCTCCATGGTGATGGCAAGACATCTAACCTATCTAATCTCGGTCACATTAGCATATCTTGCACATGACCAATACCATCTTCATATATATGTAAGCCGCGACAACCTTGTTGTATAACACTCTTTAACATAGCCTTCAACGCTTTCTCTCTTTCTTATGATGACTGAAGCTGCGTGAACACATGGTATACTTGTCATTTGCCACATTCTGCAGCCACATGTTTTATCCTTAATATCCACACAATATCCTACACCTCTAATCTCCACCTCATGTAAGTCGTGTCTGGCCATATATCTAGTGCAATGCTGCGACCCAGCTATCATTTTCTCTATTTGAACAAGTGCTCTTTTAGTGAATATTTTCTGCAATCTTCCAGCAATGATAGTAGACCTCTTCTCATTACGCACCATACACTGCCTCCTAATGTCTTCTAACATGTTCAATAAGGGTTTTCTCATTGCCTGCCTAATGGTTCTATTAAATGACTCACAAAATTGTTGAGATTGTTATTACAGTTAGACCTTACCCTAAAGAAAGCTCTTGACCACAATTGAGGATTGGTAACCATCAAAGAATTGAAAGCACCTGGATTGTAGCTCTTCAATACTTCCATATTAGCATGATATTATTCATAAAGTGTAATGGTGTCAATAAGTTATTTCTAAATTAACACTTACCTTCTGTTTATCCGAAATGATAGCATAATGACTCTCATCTCCAAGATCTAAATTTACATCAAGCAATCTAACAAAACCAGTCCCAATTAATATCATTCTCTATTTCAACTACTGCCCATGCGATTGGAGTTATTCTATTGCCACCATCTCGACCAATTGCAGTTAAAAGTTGACCTTTTATATCTCACTTCAAAAAAGCTTCATCTAAACCTATGATTGGTCTACATGTCTTCTTCCAACTCTCTCCTTCTTATTTAGAACAAACAAAATATCGAAAGAACCTTTGTTTGCTTCCAACAGTTGGCCCCATCATAGTTTCAATCTCAAATTTAGAATCTCTATTGGATTGCAACACCTCTACTTGGTAATCCCAAATCCGTGAGAAATGTTCTTCGTGACTAGCTTTCCTTTGCTTGAATACTATTGACTTTGTCTTAACACATTGATCTTCACTCACAAACAAATTGTAGTCTCTCTTAAACTCTTCAACCATCTCTTGTTTTGTGATCTTAGGATACTTCCTCAACCTCTCTTAATACAACCATGCAATTGTCCCCTCTTCAACATCTTACTATAACCAGATCTAACACATGTATGTTCATTCACTAAGACCTTAATTTGCATCTTCCTTTTTTGTTTCTCATAGGAGCAATAACATCTCCACTTACATTCACTATCCTTATCTGAGTACTTCTCACATATCCTACTAGACTATGAGATGTATAATTTTACACCATACCTAGTTTTCAGAGAATATTAAAGCACTGCAATTTTGAAATCTTCTAGAGTAGTAAATGTCTTTCCTAGCCTCGATATCTCATATGTAGGTTGTTGTGGTTGTTCAGCACCTTCATCAGCTTCTTCTTCTTCTTCATCAAATGACAAAGGATCTGGCCCTTTCTCCTCGTCCCAAACATAGTCTCCACTGTCTGCATCAGTGACGTCTCCCTCTTCTCTCGCTTCCTCTCCAAAATGACCTTCCATATCTTCACATACTTCTTCTGCAACACCAAAATCATTCAAGTTTTGCATTTCCTTGTTACCAGTTGCTTCATCAAAATCTTCATCGCCGAAAACCACACAATCCTCAGCTTGTTCTTCCTAGTTCTTCTCTATTTCTCCTTCCTGGTTCTTCTCGGCTTGTTCTTCCTAGGTCTTCTCGGCATGTCCTTGCTCACGTATAGGCGAACGAAATGGAATCCTTTTCCTTCTCGTCATCGCAGGATTTTGGAGCTTCAATTTTGTAGATTTTTGAAAATTTGGGGATTTAGGGTTCGATGAAAGGAAGTTTGAGAATTTTTATGTTTTTGGAACGCTGTCGTTTTTAGTAAATGTTCATTAACGTAAGTGATTAACAGAGTTAATGACCTCCGTTAACTCAATTATCGTCAATCTCAATTAGAAAAGTCAAACAAAGTTCGGTATTAAAAATGAAAGTCATCAAAAAATTAAGTATTTTTTAAAGAGAAAAAAAAGTTTAGTGTTTTTTTTGCCCATTTTTAAAAGTTGGGCATTAGAAAATGACATTTTTCCCATATATAAAACGTATCTATCCATATAATAAATTTGTTGGCAATTCAAAAAATAAAAGTTTCAATCAAGGTAATATTTATGTATTTTTATTTCTTTCCACCACTACTACAAAACTTTTAGCATTAATTATTTTTAACCTTATTAGCTTATCAGATTAGCCCTGAAGAAAGACAGCAAAATAAGATAAAATATATAAAAGGACAATTCTGTTTTATATGTTGATTTTTTGGAAAATTTTCGAAATATTGTGAGGCTTTAGTTGAATCTCACATTACCTACGAGAGAGGGCACTTCCTAAAAAAGTTAGTTTTGGAGTCTTTCTTCTTCCCAATTATGTGTTTGTAGCCACAAGTTTTTGTTTTTCTTCTTCTTATTTTGGTTAGTTTTGAGATATACATAGCTATCATTAAGGATTTGTTTTTGTATTTATTATCCTTAATTAAATCCTCGTAAATGCTTGATTAACCATGTTTTGTACTCTTATATTCTACTATGTTTTTGTATTTATTAGATCAATAAAATTAAGGGTCCACAAATCCCCTCCCCCATGTATTCCTCAACTTCCTTAATTTACATATAAAAACGTTTTTCTCTTTAATATGTCACACATACTATAAAAACTTTTTAATTTTCCACAATGAGCAATAAACCGTGTTTACTCTAACTAATCAGAAATTTGTGTTTTCTTTAACTGCGTTCGTGATTAACCCAAATTTTCGTCAAATCCGATTTGTGACCTGATTTTGTATTCATGACCCGAATTTCCGTCAAAAACCTAAATTCCATCACACTTAGAACATTAATTTCACGTTTTTTCCAAAAAAACCGGGTTAGAAATTAGGGGAAACATGAAATTAGGGTTCCAAGTATAATGAAATTTGGACTTTTTACCCAAATTCGTGTTAGGAATACAAAATCGTATCAGAAATAGGGTTTGGCAAAAATTTAGGTTAGTCACAAATACAATTAAAGAAAACACAAATTTCTGGTTAATTAGGGTAAACACAATTTTGTTGCTCATTGTGGAAAATTAAAGATTTTTTATAGTTTGTGAGACATATTAAAGAGAAAACTTCTTTAATGTAAATTAGAAGAATTATAAGTTCGGGTGAAAAACAAGGAATAACTATGATACAGAAGGGGAAGCAAAAATTCGTCGATCCTAAAATAAATTATCTCGTTTTTTTTCTTTCTAATAACTGAATTTTAAGCGAAGCGACAATTACAATTTCTTGCTTACGCCCATGAAATTTTAGTCAGATATTTTAAATGATGTAATTTAGAATGAGAATGTGAGTTATTTTTCATATTTTAAAAAATAGTTAAAAATTTTAAATTAAAAAAACCGTTTCTTTTTTTTGTCGTTTATTTTGTCTTTTTTATTCATGAAAAAGCGAAACATACAAAACGGACACAAGAGACAAAGCCCGACCTTCTAGAAGCGAAAAGAAGCAACAACACTCGTAAACAAGAAGGGTAAAAACCAAAAGCCACGCGAGCCAACCTAAAAAGATTTCTGAAACCGCGTCAATGTAACTTGAATCCAAACCGAAGAAAGCACCTAAAGAAAATCGTTTCTAGTCCTATAATAATAGCATATTAAATATGGAGAACCACAATAATCCACTAGTCACATCGTCTATTTTTTTTTTTTCTCTCTGAACCATCCACTTAACAAACTAAATAATTTAGTGACTCTAGTACTTCATAATCTTTGGGTTAGCCCCATATGGGATTCTAAGAAACATTATACGCATTGACTTTAAACCACACCTCACAATTGTCTAATGTAATTCTCCACGTGCTAAAAGAATCGATACAATACATAAGTATGGTTGTGAATGTCCAACGTCATCAAGTAGAATCGGTAACTAGAGAAGTTTTGATAGAAACCGAACTTAAACATATATATAGATAGATATTTAAGTTAGTGTCTATATATTAAGTATTTTTGTATTTATATTAAGTTTGATATCGATCGCACAAAATGATTTAGGTACTAGACCCAATGAATTGTCCTTGTTGTATAATTTTCTTTCCTTAAATTTATTGTGGAATTTTTTCCTTTGTTAAAGAATTAATTGTGGAAGTTGATTTGCCAAATTTTGTATGAGCAACTGTTGGATCTTAAACAATTTGTTGGTTGACAAAAAAAACAACTTTTTTGAAACACAAACAAAACCTACTTTTTATACTAAAATGTAAAGAGGACCTCGAGAAGTATACTTGTAAAATAAAATATAAAGTATACTTTTTTGTCATCTATTTTTTTCGATTTTATTCATTAAGAAAGTAAATATTACAACTCGAATACACAAGACAAAGCCTGAACTCCGAGATATTAAAAAAACACCAGAAACCATAAACAAAAAACCAAAAACAATAACTAGACAAGTCAACCTAAAAAGTTCTCTGAAAGTGCATCAATATAACTCCAATCCAAACTGCCTAATTTAGAAAACACCTAAACAGAAAAACTTCAAGGGTACAACCAACGAAAGGCTAATCCCAAAAGTCACCATGATAGGTAAAAATTCTACTGACGAGAAGAGAGCAAGGAGACCAAAAATTGGACGACGTAGACCCAGAAGACTAGAGCAACACCTACTGAAGTTCGAGAGGAGGCAAGACCGAGACATCAATGGAAACGACCGGAAGACGCCTTGAATGGGCTCACACAGATGGATGGAACGATCAACCACCAGGTAGAAATATAGACCAAATCCTCTGCAGAGCAATTCACCCGGGAATTGGACAAGTAACAATCGAAAACTGAAGAGAATCTGAGGCATGACGAAAGTTCAGAGCAACGAAGACCCACAGATGAAGAGAAGGAAACAACAACGTCGGAAGCAGAGAATGCGCACCAACAAAAACCAACGACCAACCAAGACCCTAAAAATCCAAACGACAAAAACTAGCAACCCTTTGAGAGATAACTAACCACAAGACACGATAACCACAACGCTATACAACAACTATCATCCGAGAAGGATAACCGAAAAAGAAGAAACAAATCCAAGAATACTACCAAGGAGACATGGGAAAGGGAAAACCACCACCGAACCCACCTCAACCAGACCGATGAGGAGACCGGCCGCTCTGCAAAGCCACCAGAGTAGTGCCAGGAGAACTGACCACCGGAGCCAAACCTTAACTGATGTAGAACCTCGCTACCACCACCGTCTTGAGAGAAAGCCCAACCGCCTGGCCACCGGAAAAGGTAAGGGACCCACGGACACTCCGCCTAAACCCCTGAACCACGAGCATCACCAGATCTGCTTTCCAACCAAACCTGAACCAAGACGAACTCTCAACCATCACACCAAACCACGCCGGAGACGACAAAGAAACGAAAGACAAAACGAGACCGGTCCCGGCACTAAATTACTATTTTTAAAATTTTAATATCGGTTATTTTAAACCCATGATTTTTTTTTTTTTAAAGAACTGCTTCATTAGATTTACAAGGACTTTCAGTTGACCTTCGTTTACCAAAAGTACTACTATAATAAATTAATTACATGTAAGGTCAACAAGATAATCGTATGTATAATTATATATTTAGTACGTTATATATAAGTGCTTGTACTGCTTCAATCATCAATGTGTAGTCACGTACAGTAATGCGAGAAAGCTACAGACAGGTTGTGATTTTTGTCAAGGATCGATAATGTCTTAAAATTCACATAATTTAATAAATGGAGCAGGCCCAACATTTTGTTTTCTTCTTTTCTTCTCTTAGAACTGATAGTTTGATATCTACGTTTTGTTTGTATTTCATTGGATCTACGATCTTGTATGGTCACAAAAACCTTCGAATTCTTTGTGTTTGATTTTGCGTTTACATGTAATAATAAGATACCATATTGATATTTTTTATAAACGAAACCATATAATAATCTTAATCTAATGATAACTTGGTGAAAAAAAATATATATATATAATCTAATGATAACTTAGTATTATGATATATTATTTTTTGTCACATGAATTTTTGAACCACAACTGGACCGGCCCAGTTCTCAAATTCCAGAATTAGAAAAATGTTACGAGTGGTCAGATTCGATCTCTAATTATCTGAAACAAGACAACAACGAGTCTTGTTACCTCAAGGTATGGGTGCGGGTCTTCCTCACCGGAGGAAAGCGAGATAGTGGGTTCTTCGTGGTGGTGAGGGGACCACCGCCGCATGCATCCACTGTTAAGCCGAGACCACCGACGGAAGACTTGTCCCTCACCCATGCCGGAAAAATACCTTCAGATCTCCAATCCCGACGTGACAGATTACAGACCATTTTTTCATCCTACCAACAAACAGAGTTTCTCGTGGGCGGCGGTTTCTTACTGTTTCTCGCCGTTCGGGGAGCTGTCGCCTGTTTCATTTCCGGCGATATTCCAGCAAGTCGGCGACGGCTGTTTCCAGAGGAGTTCTCCTTTTGGAACTTGGGTTTCCTAATCCCTTTCTAGGCCCGGATCTGGTTTGGGCTTCTGAAACCCCAGCCCGATTCTTTGTGTTGAGTTTGTTGTTTTTCTGTTAGTTATGTTGGGCTTATTTGAATGTATTGAGCTATCTTTGAATCTATATTAATAAAAAAATTTATTAAAAAAAAACAAAACAATAACGGTGACACAATCATTAGACTACTAAATCCTTATTGTATAATGCATATCTACTATTTTTTATTGTATCTATGGAAATCCTCAAATTTACGTTCATTTTTTTAACGCAAAAGAGAAAATCCTCGTTCAATATACTCTCTCTCTCTCCTTTTTGTAATATTTATTTAGTTAAAAACACAAAAATTAAAGAACTATAAATCATTTTTGTTTTTTTATTAAAAAACATTATTTAATTAATGATAGAAAATAGTTTAACGAATAGCATAATATCATGCAAAAATGAAAAGTTAATTCTTATTTGACTAAGTATAAATCTTACATTGAAAATTGAGAAAATGTTTTTTTGGCTAAAACATTCTATATAATGGGATAGAAGGAGTATATGTTTACCTGGAGAAAATATGTACTATAAGTTATTCTCTTTTTTTCAAAATATTTGTATTTAATTTTAAGGTTTTTGAGATAAAAGTATATTCCAATACAAATTAATTAATAATAAAAAAAATTTGCAGAATACGAATGGTCACAAAACATAAAAATATAATAAATTTTATGTTGAAAACTAAAAACTACAATTATTTTGAAATAACTGTTTGTACTAAAACTATAATATTATTTTGAAATGGAAGGAATACTAGCTTTTTTATAATGATGAAATAAAGAAGGAGAAGTGGTTAATATATAAGTGGTTTTATTGATTGTCGATTATGTTGTCTCATCGTTTGAACTATTTTGGTTTCTTGTTAGTTATGTTAATGCAAACTATTTTTTGAATAACCGGAACCTCTAACGCTAATGGTAAAAGATTCATAGCAGCGATGAGTTTTGTCACTTAAATTCGAGTTTCGGCCACTGCAATATTCAAATGCACTATGTAACGCTCCGAGAACAACCGTACAAGAGCTGTTCTCGGACCGCGTGTCTACCTGAGCCAAAATGGACGGGAGAGATTGTCGTGTCCTCAAATCCTGGCTAGCTAGTCTGCATTTCCCTTGGTGAAGGGGGCAGGAATCGGGTTATAAAAAAATGAATGAAAATTGAGTTATTAGTGACTTAGAAATTAAATTTTTAATTTGAAAAATGATGAAATAGTAAGTGAGAATCCACAGACACGTAGTGAGACAAGTGGTAGGATGATTCAAGACTCAAAATGCTCTCCTCACTTACTCAACAATGTCTGGTCGGTTATTGAAACATTAGTTGTCGACTTGGCGAGCTACCTCCTTTTTTGCCCTAATCTTTAATAGTAACACATATGTACGACTAACTTTTTGTTAATGTGCATATTATTATTTTTTATATTTCTATTATTTTTTCTTATGCACATAATTAAAAAATAGTTGAAAATGTGATGTTGGTTATATGGTTAAATGTTTAATTTTAAATGTTTAAAATTTTGATTTTACGTAATTGTACAATCACATAATTTTTTTAATTATAGATAAAATTTTATGGATTTAGTTATAATTAAAAAACCAGTTGTCATTATGTGTTTATTACTGGCAAAACTGGTTTGAATATATTGTATGCAAATGTTAGTTTTTTTTAATATATTTTTTTGTTTTGAATATATTGTATGCAAATGTTAATTAGTGGAGGAGAATTTGCAAATAGGGAGTTATATATAATATAAGTATTAACAGACGATTTATAGAAGAATTGTAACTATAAATTTATAATCGTCTTATATTTTTTTATTCTTGCAAATTTTATTATGAAAATCTATAATATGCCCTCATATATACTACGACATAAAAAAAAAAACAATTTTAACTTTTATTTACTACTATTGTACAAGAAGCTAATTTCACATATTTGATAACTTTGATAATGACATCATCCCTGCAAGGCTTAAATGATTAAAATAAGTATATGGATTTCTAATAATATATATATATATATATATATATATATATATATATATATTCTGATATTCGAAGTTTCGAAAGATTCTGACTAATTCCAAAGCATTTGTAGTCGTCAAAGGTATCTAGAAGGATCGCTGAAATTCACTTCATGTAAATTAACGGTGGCTAGAATTCGAATCTAGGTGACAAAATTCAGAGCTGTGAATCTTTTACCACTAGAATTAGAAACCTCGATTATAAAAGAAAATATTTTATAAAAAAAACTTTTTATATATGGATTTCTAATAAGAAAATTGACCACGCACTACCATAATAATTAAAAAGAGTTTAGTTTATGTCTCTGATTATATTATATTATTCTGTCACTACAACAGATTGATCAATTCAAAAAACAAAAAAAGAGAATCATATATGATATATGGCTTTAAATTCACATTTGGTTATCCACAAAATTTATCAAGCGGATCAGATGGATTATCAGTTGCTGCAGGATCTTCAAAGTAAATTGCACATGGCCACTAAACAGGAGGAAGCTTTTATTAGGCAAAAGAGCAGAGCTTTATGGTTAAATTGTGGAGATAAAAACACTCACTTCTTCCATGCTCAACTTCAACAGAGAAGGAGTTCAAATCGTATTTCTATGGTGATGGATTCTAATGGCCAACTTCAACATGCGCCTAAACTAATACAGACAGTATTTATCGATTATTTTAAATGCCTTTTTTCTACTCCCAATCAGTGTTCTTCACATGATTATAATTATTTTGCTTCACTGCAGCCTCGTGTAACAGAAGACATGAATGCTCACCTGACTAACCCTGTAACTGAAGCTGAAGTCATTGCTGCATTATCTCAAATGGGTGATGATAAATCTCCAGGGCCAGACGGTTTCACTGCAGGCTTTTACAAGCAACATTGGTCCACAATTAGGCACTCCACAATGGCTTATCTGCATCAATTTTTTGATGAGGGCATTCTCCCACCGGGTATTAACCACACCTACTTATGCTTAATTCCCAAACAACCAAATCCTCAATTACCAAAGGATTACAGGCCCATCAGTTTGGCAAATGTGGCTTACAAACTCTTAACCAAAATCTTAGCTAACAGATTAAAGCCTTATCTTCACCAATTAATATCTATTCATCAATCTGCTTTTATCCCTGAAAGAAGGATTACGGATAATGTTCTTGTAGCTCAAGAATTATTTCATACTTTATCAACCAGAACACGTAAACAACCTTCACTGGCATTAAAAGTAGATATTTCTAAAGCTTTTGACCAAGTTCAATGGCCATTTTTAATGTTCATAATGCGTAAACTTGGTTTCTCTGAAAAATGGTGCAACTGGATTTATTTGTGTATTTCATCTGCCACATTTTCTGTTCTTTTAAATGGGTCCCCTTATGGTCATATTATTCCATCAAATGGGATTCGTCAGGGAGATCCTATCTCACCTTATCTATATTTGTTTGTCTCAGAAGGTCTATCATTTCTAATTCAAGAATTGGTGAAAAGGAATCTGTTAAAAGGTTTGAAAGCCAGCCGCAGTGGCCCAGAAATTTCCCATTTATTGTTTGCCGACGACTGCCTGCTCTTTTCGCGAGCTTCCTCTGATGATTGCAGCTTCCTCAAGGCTGCTTTAAATCTCTATGGTAAGATTTCAGGTCAGGTTGTCAACTTTCAAAAATCCTCTGTCTTTTTCAGTAAGAATTGTTCTTTGGGTATTCAGCGTATGGTTTTACGGAAAACTAAGATCACCAAATTTGGGGGTTTTGGTAAGTATTTGGGGATGCCAGAGGTTATTGGTCAAAATAAATCGGATGTATTTGCCTCGATCTTGCACAGAGTTAAATCCAGAATCAGTAATTGGTCTTCAAGATATTTATCCTTAGCAGGAAAGGAAACATTGTTAAAAGCTGTTGTTACAGCAATTCCATCTTATATTATGTCCTGTTATCTTTTACCTAACTGCTTGCTCGACAAGATTACTAGATTAATGAGAGGTTTTTGGTGGGGATCTACAGATGGCCATTCAAAAATCAACTGGGTTTCCTGGAAAAGAACAGTTCAGCCTAAATTTGCAGGAGGTGTTGGATTTAAGGATCTTAAGGCTTTCAATCTGGCTCTAGTGGCAAAACAAGGCTGGAGAATGCTAACCCATCCAGATCTTCTTCTTACACAGGTATATAAATCTAAGTATTTTGCAAAAACTACCTGTCTTGAAGCACAATTGGGTCATAGACCCAGTTATGCTTGGCGTAGCATATACCATGGCATTCAATTGCTCCAGGATAATGTGTATTGGCTTATTGGTAATGGTGAACAAGTACGTATTTGGCAGGATAAGTGGTTGCCTCACCAGTCCTATAAGCCAGCCACATATATAAATCCAAATATTTCTCCAGATCTTACTGTTAAGCACTTGCTTCAGCCAAATAGATTTTCATGGGATTTGTCTAAGGCACATGAGTGTTTAAATCAGACTGATTTACAGGTGCTTCAGAACATTCAGCCTTCTAGAGTTGGTCATGCTGACATCCCTATATGGCCATTCTCATCTTCAGGTGAATATACTGTAAAGTCTGGCTATATTTCTCAAATGTTACACCCTCACAGTGGTCCTCCTTTGCCCACTACTCAACCATCTTCCTCCTTAACCCATTTGATTTGGAATCTGAATATCCAACCCAAACTGAAATTCTTCTTGTGGCGTCTTATGCATAAGGCAATTGCAGTGGGTTCAGAACTTCAAAAACGTCACATTACCTGTGATCTATTATGTCCTCTTTGTGGTAACAGTGATGAAACCATCTTGCATCTGTTTTTTACATGTCCGGTTGCAATGGAGGTTTGGGAATTAACTCCAGGAGTGCAAAATCCGTTAACTTTACTTTCGAATCAAGATCATGTTGAGTGTATGCTGTCCTTATTTCAAGACAACCAATCTCTACCTCAGCATTCACCATCCCTTGCTGCTTACATTCTATGGCGATTGTGGAAACATCGAAATGATGTGGTTTTTAAAGGCCTAAGATGTAGTATACCACATATCATTAATAAAGCACTAATTGATCATAATGAGTGGTCTTCCACTACATCTATTTTACCTGCAGGGGAATGTCCTGTCACTCCTCGTTCTGAAATTTTTTCTCATCCTAATTCTCTAAACTCTCCTGGTTTCTCTTTATACACAGATGCTTCCTGGAAGTCACCAACAGAGCAAATTGGGATTGGATGGACTCTTTACTGGAATGGTACTCTGTTGGCTATTGGCTCAGGTGCTCGGCAACCTGTTTCCACAGCATTACATGCAGAGGCGGTGGCTGTTTGTGAAGCTATTTGCACAGTTAATTCAATGGGCTACCACTCTGTTACTTTGTTCAATGATTGTCAACAACTGATGAAGTTGCTTCAAGTCTCACACTCCTCATCATCAAGCAAGATTATCAAGCATAAAAATGCCACTATCCTTCTCTATGATATTCTGTTTTGTGCTTCTTCTACCATATCAAGTTTTAATTATATTCCTCGAACATATATATCGCATGTAGATAGTCTAGCCTCTTTTGCTAGGAGAAATAACAGTCTCTACTCTGTAAAACTATTCTCCTAATTAATACAATCTATGGGTTGACAAAAAAAAAATTCACATTTGGTGATGGGACTCAACATATAAGATTTTCATAATCACGTGGCTTCCTCTCCTTAAGGACGGCACCGCCCTTTATTTGGAGTTTATAATTATATGCTAATCAAATTATTTAATAATGTTTAAATCTATTTAAATTATATTTTCTCGTTTGGTTTTTGAAAGGAGTGATCTTTTAAACGAAAACACTTTAAAAGAAGAGAAAATTAGGTAATAAAATACTTAAAAGTTTTATAATTTGTTAAAAGGGTATTTTATATAAGTTTTTGTATTTAGTTATTTTTTTGTTTCATGAATGATGAATTATCTGCGAAAGATGAATGTGAATTGTTCTTGTAAATGATGAATTGTCTGTTTGAACGATAATTGGTTTATGTGAACGATGAATTGTATGTGTGAACGATAAATAGTTCATGTGAATGAACAAAAATACATATTTTTTAAACAAAAAAACAATAGTACCTATTTTCCAAATAATAAAACAAAAGTACCTATATTCCAAATTAAATAACAAAAAGTACCCAATATACAAAATTACTCAAAGAAGAAAGACATAAAGTAAATAAAAAATTAATTTTCTTAATCTACGTAAAAATTCTAAAACATCATCTATTTAGGACCGGAGGGAGTAATATATAACTATCACAACTAAGTGATATGTATTCAAACAAACACTTTAAATGATTTGAAGATGATTTGGATTTTAGTGAGTTTTTATGTGATTTTAGGTGAATTTGAAAAATTCATGTGATCTTTTTTTTAAAACCGAGTATTCTCATAAATACCACAAAAAATTAAGTTTATTCCAAAAATATCACACTCCAAAAGCTCAAAAAATACCACACTTAGTTTACTTTGGGTTACGTCAACGGCAGATGCGAGGAACAATTAGACATTTCACTGATTTGCTAAGGGCGTGCACATGTGGATACACTTGATCCTCAACGTCACCTTGGAGCAAACCACGGAGTCGTACACCATATGCATAACGCAGCTAAGATGGATAGTGCGGGAGTGAAATTAGTATCCTTGGAAGAAGAGCCCTCACTAGTGGTGAAGTTTGATAATGGTTGTTTTCATATACCAAACTTCAGTGTTGATGGTGGTACGGAAGTAAAATTTAGAAATATAATGGCCCTTGAACAATGTCATTACCGTAGCCAAGCCTATGTGTGTAACCACATCATCTTCCTCGATTACCTCATTGACAATGCTTGTCCAAAAAGGTAACCAAAGTCGGTCCTGAGATCAAGCAGACTAAGCATGCGCTTGCGGCCTTTTTTCTAATTTACAAATTTTAGTTAAGAAAACAACCTATTTTTTTGAAAAATTGTACAATATTGGCCTATTTTCCATTGCAGATTGCGACATTTAGAAAATTTTAAAATCTCAAGACCGGCCTCAAAGGTAACCTCTCATCTTTGTAGATAAGTCTTTCTATCTTCTTATTACTGTGGCCTCAAACTTTTTCGTTTTTAACTTTAAAGGCAGAATTATCTCTATTATATGTCTAACTTTTTGGAAGATTAGACGATATCTAATTGTATTTATTACTTTAATTTATATATTTACTCAATAACTAAAATAAATTTAATATAGCTGATAAATTATATTCAATATATCATAAGATCCATTAATCATCTATAAATCATGCTTTGTTTGCATGCTCGCATGCGTGATAAACCAAATTGACTCCCAAATTATATACTTAGAAAATACAAACTTCAAGTGTGGAACTAGGAAAAGCCAATATTGAAATCCATTACGCGAGAGAAAGAATATAGATTTTTTGAAGAAAAATCATATTTACCTCATCAAGGTTCTTCTCACAAGATCGCATATTGTTATCCATCTCAATTTCATCATCCTCGATTAATTGTGGAAGCTCTAGAATAGTCTTTAGATTCATGTAACAAAAACAAAGTATCATTTCCATCTAAACAAACACAATTAAGTAACCAACAAGGAAAAAAAACTCAACATTAAACCAAGAAATAAGTATATTAGATACTGCACATATCTTAGTTTTTCCCCTTAAAAAACTATATAATTTTTTTTCCTGGTCCCCTAAAAGAAATAAAATAATTTACTATACCAAAACATAGGCAACATTGATAAAACAACCTAATAAACTGAATGGTTCATTGGACATATGAACAAAGATAATTCAAATATGAGACTACCCGGTCCAACGATTATTATCATCTTTGTAAGAGATATCATCATGTAACCATCTTTTTTATATTTTTCATGTGATATGATTTGATGAGTGCCCTCGGTTTATCCTCTTCTTCTTCAACTCTCACTATTACTATCGCATGTCTACTAAAGTAGGTAGAAGTTTTCGACTTACATCCTTCATATATTTGTTCCAAGTGTATAATAAACATTAAATCATCTAGTGTTTACTTGGTTCAATTGTTATAAAAGGAAAAAAAAGATTAAGGAAAATACTGATTTGATGTCGTCATATAATCAATAATACATCACAAAATTAATTAATATAAAAATATTAATAAATAATATAAAATAGTCATTTCTTTGTAAATAATACTAACTCTATAATTTGGAATCATTTAGAATATATCATTTATAATATTTTTATATCATTTATTAATATTTTTATATCAATTAATTTTGTGATGTATTATTGATTATATGTACTACACTTCTTTTCTTGTATTGGCTAAAGATGTTTAATCTACTTACTTATATCCTCAAGTCACTAATTACAAATGCATTAATTGCACTGTTTCATTAATCCATGTTCTTTGTATTACTAAGATCAACTTAATGAAAGAAGAAAAGTTTGAAGCTTTAGAGATTGAACTTTTGTATTCTTATTTCTCAAACATTTCGATTACAACTTTGACCCTTATATATTAAATCTACATCACTCATTCTCAAACCCTAATGACACTTGTCACTTATTTTTTGTATTCAACAATCCTAATGCACAAAATCTGTTCTTGGTTGTTATTAAATTCTGCTTTTTCTGCGGAATATCCTTTAGCTATGAGTATTGTTTTGTGGTCTTCGGCTTCATCAGTGGGTTGTGATCCAGTTCAAGCTTCATTAAAAAGAGAACCCTCTGTATGAGCTAGTGTGTTTGCGTTTGAAGCAAATTTTACATTTACTCCAGCCTTATCATTAACACTTAACATAGTCCACTTGATGATTTTCGAGATGGCCTTAATATGAACTTTGAAGTGTCGTCCTTTGACATATATATATTAACAAGATTGAGCCAGTCAAATATTATAAAAAATCATATTGATTAGTGATTATTTTATTTAAAATAATATATAAATGATATGTTATGTTGAAAGTAGTGATACTAAAATATTAATTGTTTCTTTCTTTATATAGTAATGAAACAAATATTCATATTCTGGCTAATGGCTAAACTAATCATCAATCAATCTAATGTCTAGTGGTCTTTTTGATGAATTGAATCGGTAAGAGTGAAACATATACATTCTTAAACTTATTGAAAATTGTAAAAAAGATTCTAATATACTTTGATATTGCACGACCACTAACTATTTTTCAAACAAACAACTTAGCACGTCTTTTAAAATATAAGTGCAAAACACGATCCAAGTTGGTAAGATATATATTATAATACTTGCACAAAAACCATTATATAAAGAGCTTTCATGTTGAATCATATCATAACCAAAACAAAAACAAAAAAGAGTAGCTGCAAGTGCGATGAGATCCATAAGAATGATGGGGTTAAGAGATTGCATAGTTTATGTTATGGTCTTTAGTGCTATTGCGGCTACGGTATTAGCATACCCTTACCCATCTCCTGCTACACCACACTACAAATCCCCAATCCATAAACCTAAACCACATTATCCTCCAAAGAAGTATTATGCTTCTCCACCACCACCTTCTCCTTACTATTCTCCTAGTCCTAAAGTTCATTACAAATCTCCTCCACCTCCATACGTTTACAGCTCACCGCCACCACCATACTACTCTCCTTCTCCAAAAGTTGTTTACAAATCTCCTCCACCACCATATGTTTACAGCTCACCACCACCACCATACTATTCTCCTTCTCCAAAGGTTGTTTACAAATCTCCTCCACCACCATACGTCTATAGCTCA